>JAODKC010008204.1:0-27518 GCA_026777985.1 Mormyrops attenuatus
CACGAAAGAAGTACCATACTTTTGGCACTTTATGGAGGTACCGAAAGTACGGTACCTGGTGCGGTGGAAAAACGCCCTACATGTGTTGCATGTCGACCAAATTGTCATGCCACTTGTAATATTTTGAAATTTCCGCAGGCCCCTCCATTAGCCAACTAAAGGGATGTAAATTTATAACCTCACGGAGAAATTTTATTAATTTATTTGCATCCAGCACCTTAATCATGGTAGGGCTAAAACACACAGGGCTGCACAATGGCTACCAAATGCCCCCCACCCCCTTACCCTAGGACCAGGCCAACCCATTTCAGGGCCCTAAGCAAAATATGAATATTTGAGAGTACTGACTATAAAATTTGCCGATCATTCCATTTTCCCCATGGTCGCCCCCAGCCCAGGGTCTTATTCCCTGAAAATCAAACCCTTCCCCCCACCCTTATGGTTACCCCTGACAGCATTTAACGAGGACATTAGGGTTAAAGTGCTGTCAGTGATTTGTGAATAAGAACCAGATCTACAGTGTAAAGGAAGAAACACAAAATGATTGGTCCAGAGAGATTCCAATCAGATTCCAACCAATCAGATTGTAGAGGAGGCATCCCTCACATATGCTGGCAGCCTGTCCCATCGACCAGGTGTCCCGTGGTTGAAGGTGGTACCGCCAACAGCCTTTCTATGTGAGGAATTACAAGACGGCCTTCATTCTCTGATCTCAGTACATGCTGATCAGTTTAGTTAAATAAGCCCGACTCTTTTACCTTATAAGGAAACTGGAGATTTTAAAGTTATGTAGTACAAAAATGTTACAGCCTGATAAAACTTGTCAACCGAGGGTGGGTGGGGGGAGTTCCTGGTGGTAAAACTACTCGCTTGGGGGGAGGGCAAATTGCTCAGCAGGACTGATGTTGCAAATTTAAGTTTGCATTTTCTTGTCTAGATCACAATGCACTAATGTAATGGTCATAAAAAGGCATGGCTTGAAAATATGTGTATCAAGCAGCCTCTCCCTCTGCCGGCCTGTTGGTGGCAGCACTTCCAGCCACCGGGAAAAAAAACTCACACTGGACACTCGCACATTTGGATTAGTCTGGTGCTGAAGTATCGCCCGCCGAATGGCTGCACTCAGGTTCTCATCCCTGAGGTGGTTTGTCCTGTGGTGGGTGCGGCAACGCGCTGTAATCAGCGCACGCTCCATACGCACTGTAATCAACTCACGCTCTTTACGCACTGTAATCAGCGCACGCTCCATACTCACTGTAATCAACGCACACTCCTTACGCACTGTAATCAGTGCACGCTCCTTACCTCTTCTCCTCCCAAAAACTCCCAGTGGTCTGGGGCCTGGTGGAATGGTTGGGAATCTCTGCACCACTTAAGCTGGTCATTTTTGCTCTGCTTCGTTGCGATCCTTACTGCTGTACTATGCTCTCTGGGAGTAGAGCATTACAGTATTTAGTCTGCTATACTCAAATGCATGACTTTTCATTATTTTTTCTTTATTCTGAAAGGTTTGTACACCAGTTCCCTATGTGGAAATTAATTTTAACTGAAATTATACTGTTCTTTTTCATTTATTCTTGCACTCTTTTAATGTAGGCGATGTGCTGCTATTAAATATGGTACATAAGGTCAATCTCCTTTTCTAAGCATAACCCAAAATTTATGGAGCTAATAGGTTAAAACACTTTTTAGTGACTAAGTTTCACAGCTCAGGAAATTCTCAAGGTGTCCATCAGAGGGCTGCGCTTGGAACACCTCAAATTCTTTAAGACGGTGTTTCCCATCTCCGGTCCTCAGGGGCCCACAGTCGGTCCATGTTTTTGCTCCCTCTGAGTTCCCTACCAGTCCATATTTTGCTCCCTCCCCTACCAGTTCCTGGTAGGGGGCAAATACATGAACAGTCTGTGGGTCCCTGAGGACCAGATCCTCCTGAGATTTTCACACAAAATACAGCGTCTAGAGTTTAGGTGCAAGAAAAATATCATTTTAAATTTTTGTACCTTTGCTAAGCACCTTCAATTTTTGGAGGCAAAAGTGAGTCGTATCTGGTACTAGCTAGGTATAACTAATAAAGTGGCTATTGGGTGTATTCCTGAACTGTGAAACATTTTAAATTATATACCTACAGTATTGTGCAAAAGAAAATGTTTAAATGGTCTTCATGTTGGTGTAAAACTGATATTACGTCTCTAAAGTGTGTCGTCTTTCCATCTCATTACCATTTCAAAACGTCTCCGAAAGTCACCCCAGTATTTGCAGCAAACATCTGTCAGGATCTGTCCCTACCATGTCTGTCATGTCCTGGTTCGGCCAGCAGAAGTCGCTGGCCATTAGCTCATTTTTATCACCTGTCCCTCGTGTAGCCATCGTTAGCAGAGTATATGTGTGCCTATCCCTGCCCTGTTCCTTTGTCAGCCACTGTAGATGTGAGTGCTGTGTTTGGTTCTGCTTGTGATGGATTTGTTTTCGTCATTAGTGCTTCTTTCTTTTAATTCTATTTTTGTTCTGCAGAAATATATAGTTACTACCCAGATAAATAGCTTTAAACTGCCTGAGAGTTTTGTGCAGTGCTGTATTTCAACTCAGTCCTGTATGTGGTTGATCAAGGCTGCCCAACTCCAGTCCTGGAGGGCCGGAGCCCTATGTAGCTTAGTTCTTTCCCTGTTCCACCATAAATGATTCAGCTTAAGAGTTGTGTGGTAATTAGCACAAGGAGTTGAATCAGGTGTGTTAAATGAGGGGAAACCCAAAAATGTGCAGGGCTCTGGCCCTCCAGGACTGGAGTTGGGCACCTCTGTGGTAGATGAAAACATCTAATAATGCAAGCACTGGTCATTTCAGCTCCTCATATGTACTTCAAATTTGTAACAGTTGATATCGTTCTGTGCTTCACAAAGACAAAAATCATGTGGCATACAGAAGCAGCAGAATTAATGTTGTATGGCTGCATTCTTAACCATGTTAGAGATCATGAAAAGCATCCTGGAGTAATCTGTTATTTCTCCTCCTGCTTTTCTTCTTCAGGGCCGCAATCCACCTGGGGAGGGACACGTCCTGTGCCTCATAGTATGGCAGGGAGGGAATGTCTGTCACCAGCACCTCGGCAAAGTGGACGTGGCGGGTATCCTCTGTGGGGTCCCGCAACTTTCTCTGAGGAAGAGAGGGAGGAAAGTCGGTCAACATGATGCATTATGGTGGGGATGCATGTGATGTGCCTACACTGCAAATCGAGCACCTTACCTTTTTGGCGACGGTTTCAAGACATGAACAGACATCAGAGTCCTGTGAACAAAACGAGGGGCGGCAGGGATTATGAATGCAGGGATGGGAAAAGCAAGGAGAGGAACACCAAGCTGTGATATTGGCGTCTACCTGATTCTGCGACTCCGCTGTCTGCATCTCTGACGTGGAACCTTCATGTGGCAACCCTGAGCGAGAGAAAGGCAGTCCTTCTGTGAGATCTGTGTTTTGTTACGACTGAGACACGCTCACTCTTCTACCTGTGGAGTCCCTGAACACCAGGTGCCCCCCCCCTTCATTGTTGATGCTTTGTTCTCGTGTGAGGTGCAGCCTCTTCCGGTTGAGATAGATCCGGCTCATCAGGGCAGAATTATCCAGGACTTTGACTGGCTGAGGGAGAATCACAGGGTCAGCTTTTTAACAAACCATCAGGATATTTACAGTAAAGACCCCAAGGTGTCATACCTTTAAGACATCAAAGGAAAGGTTGCTTGGTATCATCTCCTTTGATTCTTCTTGGTCTTGTTCAAAGCATGATGGAGCTGCATTCCAGACTTCAGACATAGTAGCCTTGTTTACTTCATTTGCATTCCCATCATCGACTGGCACAACAAATGGTGAAATGTCAAAAGAATTTTCCAGTGTGCTGCTCTTTTCTACTGGACTGTCATCATGTGTTCTGAACCCTGATTGGTCTGCTTGGTTTTCCCTCACTTCCCTCATTTCCCCATTGTGAACGTTCTCCTGAATCCAGGATGGCATCTTTGGATCAGCTGGACTTGGAGTTTTCATGGAACTCAGTCTTTCTTTGTGGGACGAGAATTTGGACCAGTGCTCACTTGTGAAGATTTCATCCGCAAAGTTTATGGGGCTAAAGTTGAACTGAAAGTCATTTGACTCCCTGGAATATTATAGATAACAATACACTTTAGACTTTATTATTATAGGCATGAGTAATATCAATTACATGCAGTTTTCTACAAACAAAGGCTGCGTATTATCACGCTTTATATGTTTATATGTGCACACATTACATTCCAGCATTTAAACTGATTCATCTGAACATGCCTTCAGACTGCCAGTAGAAGTAAGAGCAGCCAAAATAATCACATTCAAATGAGGTACACTTAAACATGGGGGACACTCGCGTGAGAAAACAGTGCTAGATGGTCTGTTACCATACCAACTTATTGTGTTAACTATATTCCAAACCTGCTTTATGCTATTGTATGTGCGTGATTCTCAACAAAACTATGAAAACCACTCCTGGAATCTCAGCGTTGCATTCCAAGAGTTCTGGGAGTTAGCTCATTACACGGTGAATCATGAAACCAGATTTTTATGTGAACTGACAAGTGCAGTTTTATTCCAGGTCTTAGGCCAGTAAAGCAAAATGTTTACTTCAATGTAATGCCCATTAGGGTCAAAGCTACATGGAGTCAATGTTAAATTATACACTGAATTCCCATACCTCCCAAAAGCTGCTGGCTCCTGACTGGGAATGGATATGTTGACCTGTCCGCTAAGATCTTTCTGACAAATAGTCTCCTGTCTTCCCACGTGAATGTCATTGAAAATGTCAGTTCTGCTTGATTCTTGAACTGGATGTTTTACCTATGAAAAAGCAGGCCATCAAATATGCTTCTTTCACTTTTCATTCTGTTGTGTTTATATGTGTGCATTCGACTGAATTCACCCGACGTACACACACTGTCATACAATTGTAGAATGTATACATGAATAATATATGGGAAATATATTATAACTCAATAAACCAGAAATGTCAAAAACATTGAAATTGCAGCATCAAACTCTTAGTGTCACAGTGTCATTATATAAAAGTCATGAATTCAAATCATGTGACTGGCAGAGTAATCATGTCATTGTTGGGTCCTTGTGCAGGGTCCTTAACCCTAAATGCACCAGGTCATTTGTACAAGCTTTGCTTATTTGCACGCCACTTTAGGTGAAAGCTTTTGCTAAATGTAAAAAGTCACACTGACAAAAGGTCAAAGGTCAAAAATACTCACATTCTGTGCCGTCTGACCATCTGTTTTTTCTTCCCTCCCTTCGCAGCTCGCTCTCTGTTCTCGTTTCTGCACGGTGACTTGTCTTTCCTTCCAGCTTTGTCTTATTTTCTGGGCCCATCGCAGTGGTTTCCCATTGATCCATTTCCTATTTTTCTTCCCCATTCCTGAGTCATGTGTTGGAACGGTGTCCAGCTTCGGAAATTCAGAAGCACTTGTGAAATTGTCATCTCCTGCACTCTGAACTGACCTGTCCCATTTGATTTTATTCCATAAGTCAGGATCAGAAGCCAAATAGTTGTTTGAGTACTTCCTTGGATTCATACTAGTAGAGCCAGTACTGGTATTGTGTAATGTGACATCCATAGATTGCTGTTTCTGTCTTATCACATTTTGTGTGGGAATGAGATGACCTTGCCCACCTGTCCCTTTCATCTCTGCAAAGTTAGGAGTTCCAGCACATCCCAGGTAGGAAGCCGTCAAAGGTGAGGGCCCCCCAACCCTGACAGTATCTCTCAATACTCCAGAACTTTGATCACTGTGTTTGTTTTGTTGGTAAATGTCCCATCGTGGAGGATATGTTTGATTTGTGACTTCCTGTGAGCCTGCAAATTGCATGCAGAGAGACTCCTGCCCTCTTGTAGCCGGGGTACATATAGCTGTCAGAGTCATTTCATTTTCAGCTTCCCTCATGGGAGGAATGTGATCCGGAGCTGCAAGATGGCGGTCCATCTGTATCCGTCTCCATTTGGGAAAAACAATGGCAGAGTTCTCATCCTGATTAGTGGAGGCAGACTTTCTAGAACAATCCAGTGATGGAACTTCAAATTTCAGACTTAAATCTCTGTTACTTCTCCCCCCATGAGCCCACTGTTTGGTATGTTCCACTGATTTGGTTACATCGCCAGAGGTAACTGGACTTTGCTCACCTGTGTTAGTGGCACATGGTGTCAGAACCGGGCCATATTTACCCAAGTTTCCGCCTGTGGGAAATGCGTACTGCTGTTCTTGTAGTTGCTGGCTCTGTGTGGCTTCAGCGGAGTTGATCTTCATTCTCGCCAGCATGGACAGCAATACAGACTGCGGGTCCGTCGTATAGTTTTGTTGAGACATTCAGGGAAAGAATCCGATGTAACTGAAGACTTCAGAATCTCTTTGGAATGCCTTGAATCGCTCTGTGTATTTCCGTCAATGTGATGTCATGTTCAGCCCGTCCAGCAATCTGTTATGTACTGTTTTCATCTTCTCAATGCATAACAACATCCTCTGCTGTCCAGGCACATTGCCTCTATGCTCCTCTCTCAAAATTCAATCTTCTTTTCTGTTCTTTCTGTTTCATTCTTCTTCATCATTCAGTCTTTCGGAAATCTTCTTATTTCTTTTTTGAAGCATACAAGCGCAAATATTTCCTTTTCTCTTTATTCGTCTATATTCTCCTCCATTCCACAAATGTCCCTGTGGTGACCAAGAAAAAGCTGATCCCTCTGTCTTCCAAGGTTTCTCCCAGCAGGCTTGAATTGCCGTGACTTGCATAAACACTAGCTATAACCCCTTACTGTAATCCTTCACTTCGCAATGTACACTCTCACACGCTTATATACACAAGGAGTTTAAAAGCAGCCTGCCTCTGTGTTCGTGCCATCCGTATGGAGGAATGACAAGGAGACAGCAGATTAGTTCTGTAGATTTTGACAAGGAAACCTGACAACCTGACAGACGGGATAGACGGGAGGGACTAGCTAACTGGTTTGTACTTTTCATGCCGCGCTTATCACACAGACGTCTGTACTCATTCAGAAACTCCCCTCCATATTTTTTTCTTGCAAAATTATTGGTTCTTTAAGAATGTGTCTTTGTGTGTGTAAAAAATAAGCAAATTAAACAATTCTGATAAAGAGATACGTTGTATTCTGTTGAACTTTACAAGTAGTAATCTTATGCATCTGTCGTCACACACTTTCAGACTCTCACGCTCAGGCAAGAAATCTTACGGCATGTCTATATTATTCCCTTATGAACCTAAAATTAACTACATCAAGTGCGCTGGGGTAGTTTGCGAACCATCCTATTTGCGTAGTACTAAAACTGTAATAAACATGTAAATGCGTGTGTGTGCAGACTTGTCTCGAATTGAAAATCTCACGTGAGCCAGCTGACCAAAGTTGCCAACCCTGTAACTAGATTTAAAAGTGTAATTACTGTAATCGGTTTTTTTTTCTTTACGTCAAAATATGCTAGAGTAGTAAACTTGGTGGAGATGGCTGTTGACCACTGCTATGCTTCGTTCTTCACCTATCACGCGACTCCATTGATTATTAAATTACCCATGTGCAAATAATACTTTTTCCACACTTTGGTTCGCTTTCCAAATAAGTAAATAGATAAAGAAAAATAAATAGAATACAGTACTTAACTTTTGCTGAGCTCTCGCACTCCCGTACAGAAGATGGCGCTAGTGAAAATTGTTTGCAAATTTTACTGAGTGCCCGAAGAAGACGACGGACCAATGAGGTGAATCGCTTTTCTAGCCAATGGGTTACTGAGGAAGAACCGCGTCGTGACGTTTTTGAAGTTCGCCGAGCAGTGAGTTTATTTATTTGGATGTTTTCGTTTCGGCGTTCGGGGCATATAGCCATAGGCTGGCGGTGGTTCTGTGTGTGGTGCTTGGTGTTGTAGGAAAGACCGGAATTTGGATATTTTCATTAACTGACCAACTAAATGTTAGTTGCCTGGAAACAGCCTTTGCTACACATGGCTAGGCGATCAAGCTCGTACCCGCTAACTGTGTGAAAATGACCGGAAATGTAGTTGTCTGTCCAAAATTATTTAATTTGAGCTCACACGTGTGCAATTCACACATTTATATGTACTAACTAATTGGCTACCCATTAGATTGATTTCTGTTTAATGTCATCCGGCAGTGAAAGCCGCAGTGAAAATTACATGCATCTAACAGGTGTAGATGTACAACAAAATACGCTGCTTCAGTGATCCCGAGAACGCTGCCTCATACACACAATGGACTGCATCTTGATCGGAAGCAACGTGAAAGGTACTCAGTAATTGTGGTGCAACTCATGAAGATTATTAAAAAACTTTGTTGGCTGTGACTCTCCTGTCATTTCTGAGGCGTTATTACAGAGGTCATGTTATTGTTAATAAATGATAATGTGTTGACTAAGTGCTGCTTGTCATTTTGATTGCTTGGATGCCTTGACCTCAGTGTTGGCAAAAGCTGTCCAGTCGCTATCCAGGCTCGGAGAGGAGCTGTACTTGGAGCCGCAGGAAAATGGGGTATGTTTTTGGTCCGTCTTTCCGCCGGCTGCTTCTTTGGTCCATTTCCAGAGCAGTTATTGCAGGTGTTAAAACTGTTTTCATGTAAGAAGTTTTTTTTGTCTTGTCTTTTGCCTCCCCAGCTGGCTCTCCGCACCGTTAACTCGTCGCGGTCGGCGTATGCCTGCTTCCTCTTTTCTCCTCTCTTCTTCCAGAAATACACCCCCCCAAAAAACTCGACTCAGCGCTGCAAGATGGTCATCAAGGTATGGGATGTGCAGCCATGTCAGCCTCAGTTTTAAAATATCCTGCCATAGACCGATAAGTCTTTTTGAACAGTTAGCAAAGGGCATGCTATATGTAGGTATAATGATTGGTATATGTGTTATGCTATATGTTTGCTTTTATCTCACTTATAAATCTTATAACTTGATATTTAGCAAAACATTTCAGTTTCAAGTATGGCAGCTTTCTTGCCCTATTGGAGTTGGCCAAATACTTTGAGTGAATGAAGGAAAAAAAAATTTATATATATACACACACACACACACACATACAAATATTAACACATTAAATTTATATTATACACTGCCCGGCCAAAAATAAAACTTGTCATTTGACTTTATATCAGCAAATACTTAAGAGCCAATGACTGGATCATTATTACAGCTCAGCAACATTATGCAGCAATAAAGTAAAGTCAGCTGAGTACCTGAATCTACTGGCCAGGTTACACCTCCATCCATCATCAATGGATGTTTCTCTTCCCTGTCGGCATGGGCAGATTTCAGGACAAGAACGCCAAGATTCATCGGGTTCGAATTGTCAAAGAGTGGTTCAGGGAGCATGAGGCATCATTTTCAAGTATGACTTGGTCACCGCAGAGGTGTGACCTTAACCTCGTTGAAGGTCTTTGGGTTGTGCTGAAGGAGGCTTTATGGAGATGTTGCATGAGCCTGTGGAAACAATGTCATGACAGATGTGCACCATGATCAAAGCTAAAGGTCCAACAAAAAATTCAAGTGGTGACTTTTTTTTGGCCGGGCAGTGTGTGTGTCTATATATATGTATATACACACACACATACAGGGCAGAGGTTACAGTACAGTATGGTAAATGGATTGCAGTTATATAGCGCGTTTTTGCTACTCTTCCGAGCGCCAACCTGCACACCGGGAGCAATTTGGGGTTCAGTGTCTTGCTCAAGGACACTTCAATGGGGTCAGGAGGAGCCGGGGTCAGCTGTGTGAGACCGTACTGAAACCTCGGCCCTCTGTCCCAGTCTGTACAGGCCGTGTTCAAGTCCCTCTCCTCCCTGGAGAAGACGGTGGAAAAGTGTCGTATCGAGCTGGACATCGAGAAGAACCGTCTGACCTTCACCCTGCACTGCAAACATGGTGGGAGGGGGGGGCGTCAGAAATGCTGCTGCTTCATGCCTTTGGCTGCCAAGCGGTTGTGGAGAGACATCTGTCCCCCTCTGCCCCACATAGGGTTGCTGAAGACGCACAACCTCTCATTCCAGGACAGCGAGAGCCTGCAGGCCGTGTTCAACAAAGAGAGCTGTGCCAACCTGCTCACCGCCCAGCCCAAGTGCGTGGGCCTGCACACGTGCCCCGCTTTCTGCCTTAACATCTCTCTCACAGTGACCTGCTTAACCCCTTGTATGGCTGCCATTCCCCCATTCTTTCAGACTGCTGGTGGATGCAGTGCTTCACTTCCCTCCATCTCTGGAAGAAGTGCGTGTGTCCGTGAATGACGAGAGAGTGTTGTTTAGGAATCACGTCGAGGACGAAGCAGGTTTGTGCCCTAATGAAGTCATCCTTCTTTTTACACTGAAATAAACATGTTTATTTGCAGTGCGTGATGAAGCCAAACCATGGTACTTGTAGGGATATAATGCTGCCTGCATAATCCAGCTAACCCCTGTTTTATTCCTTTTCTTTTCCAGAGCAGTCCAAAGCCATGATGACAGAGCTGTGCCTCAGCGCAGAAGAGTTTGACAGATTCGCTGTCAACATGCACACATGCATCACTTTCTGTCTCAAGGAGCTGAGGGTGAGAGATGGGGAGGGATTTGAGGCAGACGTTTCTTTACTTGCTGAAGAACACGCTCATGTGCTTCTTCGCTGACTCTTAGGGGCTGCTGGTGTTTGCAGAGTCCTCTGGTCTCCCTGTCTCCATGTACTTCGATGAGCCTGGCAGGTACACTGCTTGTATGGCATGTAGCCCGATGTCCGCCGTCATGTCTGCAGAAACCCCGCTTAGCGGAGCGTTGTTTGTCATTGAGCAACATCTCTCCGATCACCTTTCTGCTAAGACGTTGACTGCGTTACTCTCTGTGGTCTTGTTAATGGGTAGCTGTGATAGGCTTCAGTGGGCACGTAACTTATCTCTCTGTTTTGTCTGCTATGGTCAGGCCTATGGTATTGAGCCTCACAGATAGCGTTTTGGAGGTAAACTTTGTGCTGGCCACCCTGTCTGAGGAAGGTCAGCCTAGGAACCACGACAGCAATATGAGGCGGTATGTTACTCTAAGTGCAGTACTACACTATATGATAACCGAACTTCGGCTAAGTGCTGAAGTAGTTCTAATAAAAGTGCTTTCCTGCTGCCAAATAAATGCTTAGTGGGTGAGTGTTACTGCTTTGAATTTTAGTAACACAATGGTTAAGTTAACTTATGGTCTACTGCTTCTTTTTTTTTTAATTAGTGGAAGTTTTCTTTTCTCTGCAGAGTTTCAGAGCCACCTATAACGGATGACTTCATGAATGATGACATTGATTACATCATTGCCATGGAGACCAGCGAGCTCACTGGAGACTCCGATTGGCCGGAGCCGCCTCAGCACGCTGTGACTCCACCTCAGCTCCATGGAGCTGACGGAGACCGGCACGAGTCCAGAGGAGAGTGTGAGGATGAGGATGGGCAGCAGGGAGAAGAGGAGACAACAGTGGAGGAATCTGGCCGACCACCCAATAAGAAGGCGAGCGTAGCTGCCATTAAAGTGGCCCTATGATGCTTTCCTATTGTTTTTCTTCACTTTAGTGTGTTATATAGCTTTATGTGCATGCAAATGGTCTGCAAAGCCTTAAGGCCCAAAGTACACGGCAAAGGGAGTAACCCTCACCACAGAAACCACTCTTCTCTAATCTGCTAATATGTCTCGTCGGAATTCCAGCCCTTACTTCCGTGACGTGGTGAGGTCACCTCGTAACACTATCCTTATTGGCTACCTACCTGCAAGAATCTGTCTGCAGACTGCAAGACTGGGGTGGAACGTGTAGGGCAAGCTGACCAATCAGAGCATACTGGGCTTGTCAGGGGGTGGGGCTTAAAGCTCTAACAGACCGTTTCAGGCAAAGTTATAGAGTGACTAGAGATGTACAGTATGAGAAAAATAATGTGTTTGTGGAACATTGAATCATGAAAATCTATTCTAGTAGACTCCAAAAATACAATTATAAACAATGAAAATGGGCACAGTAGGACCCCTATAATTGTGGGCCTTGTTTTGCTGTATAACCTCTTACTTTCACATGAACTTGGCAGATCCCATGTCTCACTCACTCTCTCCATCCTGCCTGCTTCTGTCCCTTTTTCATGTTGCCTCCCACCAGTTCCGCTCCCTCTTCTTCGGCTCGATACTGCCTACCCCCTCCCAGGTGTCCAACAGGACACTGCAGAGCCAAGAGGTCTTGGCCAGTGACAGTGAGGATGAGGATGGCTCCCCGTCCCCGTGACGTCACTCACGCCACAGCGATCAGGAAATGTAGGAGGTCCGTGGGCTGCCAGGTGGCAGGGTCTGTGACAGTGGGAAAGCCTGTGCTGACTGATCTGTTTTTGGAGGAAACGCTGCAGTGTGAAGGAGCGGCTCCTGCAGGTGGACGGACCTTGACAGAGACTGCGCCAAAGCCCGTTCTGCTGAGACCTCAAAGGACAGATTTCCAACATACACACTGAGTAGAATTTATTTCTCTACTAAGAAAAAAAATTACACTTTCTACCACCGTGATGTTGGTATAAAGGTGTTATGAAAAATAAATAAGGGTAATATCTGAAATTTTGTACATTTTATAATGGATTCTAGGTATTAGGACAAATGCAAGATTAAAGTACTGTTTTCTAGACATCTGTTTTATTTACATTTTATACACATTTCTGTTTTTTTGTCAGTTTTGACTGATTGAAAAGTTATAGAGAAACTCACCTCATTTTTTAAACATTTCTAAGTATTACGCAATTTCACAGTCTGTCCCTTCCATACTTAGTGACACCCACCCCATCACTCAGAAGTAGGTATCAAAATATGGAGCAGAGTTTCGCTTGGAACCTGGAGTGTTAGAGTTGTTTCCAGGGGAAGGAACGACATGGTCAGTCTTGCTGCTGCTGTGCACCTGGAAACTCTTCCCCCTCGTCTGAGGTTTCCTCCTTTCCTTTTCTTTTTCCTTCTCCAGTTCCTTCTCTCTCTTCTTCCGTGCCTTTTCCTCCTCTTTTTTCCTCCTCTCCTCCTCTCTCCTTCTCTTTCTCCTCTCTTTGGCAGTCAGTCTTTCTTCTTGCTCGCTCACTTGCTCACTGAAGTCCTGTATGAGTATTGTTGGCACTGTCATCTTGGTCTTGCTCCTGGTGCCTCCCTCAATGTTCGTGGCATGGTCACCCCGAAACCTACGAAAGAGGCCGAAGCGTTTTGAAGAGTCTTTGTGCTCAGTGCTATGGTGGTCAGTGTCGTGGCCTTTGTCTGTATCCTGAACAGGCATGGTAGCTCTGGTACCACCTGTGTGGTTAGCGGCAGAACTGCTGGTGGAGATAGTAGTACTGGGACCACTGTTATATCTGGTGCTTTGTGGCTCTTTGAACGTGTCTTCCAACAGCCTTCTGGGCTGTGTGGTTCTGGAGCTGGATGTCTTGCGAAGTTTATATTCCCCAGTGCCACTTGATTTCTGGTTCTCAAGTGTAGCAGACACCTTGATGGCCTCATCCTTGCCGTGCTCTGCCGTGACTTCTGGAAGTGCCTTTGTCATTGCAGAGTCCGTGGATGTCCAAGGAGGTTTACCTTCTGATGTTTGTGTGCTGGGTGGGGTTGAGCTGTTAGTTTCTTTACAAGACGTGTCCTTCGATTCAGGAGAGGAATGTTCCACATCTGAATTTGTTTCGTCGTCTTGTCTGTTGTTGTTCTGTCCATTTTCTTCTCTGTCTGCTTCCATTATCTCTTTACACTGGTCCTCAGAGCCAATTATTTCTGCTTCCAGCTCACTTTGTTCTGTGTGAGTTTCAGCTGACTGGTCCACAATGCATCCCTGATCATTTTGTGATTCAGTTGGTTTTTCTAACTCCGTTGCGAGTGCTGCATTCTGGTGACTTTGCTGTAATTCAGGAGGAGTACGCTCTGGTGTCTCCACCTTGGTCCCACACGTGTCCAATGATGCCCCTCTTGCCTCATCCTCAGCTGAACAAAGGGGGCCTGATGGTTGCTGACCTGGACCCGAGCTCGTCAGACTCGGCTGTTGAGGTGCTTCCTCTCTGGTATCAGCAGAGAGATTCTGCTGCTCGTATTCCATTGCACTTCCTTCTGCCAATGGTACTGCTATGAGTGAGCTCTCTGGAGGTCTGCTTTCAACTTGAGGTGCACCTGCATCTGGAGAATTTAAGGGCTTTTGTTCCTCTTGAGTGGCTGTTGTAATCTCACTTCCTGACACTTGCAACATGGTGTCATGGGATGAACAGGGACTTTTTTCTGTCAAATCTTGATCCTTTGACGAAATAGTGTCCACCTCTGAACTCTGACCAGGACTTTCACCCAAAGACTGTCCTACATCCTGCAAATTCTCCTGCAAGTTTGGGTCCACAGAGTTCCTTACCGGGATTTGATCGTTATCTTGCTCTGATGGTGGCTTGATCTGGGTAACATCATCAGAATGCTCTTCATCACTCTCACTTGCAGAGGTTGCAAGCTTCTTTTCTGTGTCTCCATCGCAGGCTGGTTGGTCTGAAATTGCAGTCATAATGGTTGTGCTGGCCAATGGATTGTTCTGGGGAGAGTCTTCTGTGGACGCCTCCTCGTTTACATACTTTTGTTCTGATAACTCAGACTCATCTACTGAAGAGGTGCTAGAAATTTCAGATTCCTGGACCGCGTGGAAGATCTGACAGTGATGTGCCGGAATGTCTAAGCCGTCACCTTTCTCTGTGTTTTCTGCTGTTGACGGTTCGCCAGTCTCGGGAGTCTTTGCGACATTCTCACTGATATCTTCAGAAGGATGGAGGGAATACTGTACTGGCTGGTCATGTTCCTGCTGGGTTTCATGTAGATCTGGGGAGTTTGACCTTGAATCTCCAAGGAGCATTCTTGTTTCCTTGACCAAGCCTTGCCTGCAGTCGTCTTGCATCTTACTGCATTCCTCTGTCCCCACATCTAGTTCTTCAGTATTTTGAACGTTTGTTTCTTCTGACTTTCCCTCAGTGTTATTATTCAATTTCCCAGCATTGGAAGCATCAGACTCTGACCGGCTATTTGGGGACATGAGCTTTCCTGCCTCTGATGACTCTGACTGACAGTTTTCTTGAGAAAGTTTTCTAGTTACTTCAGAAGTCTCGTCAGCCTTGTCGCATGGAGGTTTTTGTGGTTCACCCTGGTCTGCTGAACAATTCACCGTCTCGCTGAAGACGGACCCTATCTGCACGGAGACGAGCTGTGACATGTGGTCTGCGACTGCATTATTCTCCGTCTGGTTTTCTGGGGTCTCTATCTGGGCTGTGGATGTGTTGGTACTGTCCTGAGCCTCAGATGCGCAGTCTGTGCTCACCCCACCACAACTGTTTAGCATTTCACTATGACTGCTTGTGGTCTGGGAGTGAGAGAGGTCTGCAACGCTACTGCATAGTTCCAGGTTTTGGCAGGATGATTCTGCAGTGGCTTGTGTAGATTCCTGCCCTCTTCCCTTTTGGTTGAGTGTCACATCTTCGCTGCTGTGCTCTGAAGGTTTTCTTCGGTTGCCATCATTATTTATGGCTTCCTTCTCTTCCTTGTCCTTTAGCTCAACTACCTCCTTCAACTTGTTCTCATCTCTGCCACCATTCCCCTCCTTTTCACTCATCTCTGCTTTGCTGCCTCTTCTCCACTTCTTTCGAAGAAATGACGGTGAAAGAGAGGAGGGAGATCGCGACACGGGTACGGAGAGGTTCCCAATCTCTCGCTCCCTTCTCTGACACTCTTCCTCCTTCTCTCTCCCTTTAACCCAAGCTGCCCGGTATCCGTGGCAACGAACGCAAGGGTTGAAGGTCGAAGATGGACGCTCTTTCTTCCACCTCTCCATCTCCTTTTCGGTCTCCCTCTCTAAATCCTTCCCTGAGAATGGTACTGAGCACACCTAGAGGAAGTAAATCAGGAGCTGTCACCGGTTTATCGTGACAAAGCTGCATAAGTGGAGGACTGGGCGGACAACAAGCGTGTGGCAACCCACCTCCTCTATGAAAGCATCATCCTCCTGGGAGATGCGGTCCTTGACACTTCGGAGTCTCTCCAGGGTCTCCATCTGCCCGTCGCACTCATCCCTCTGCTCCTGCCTTCCCAGGCTCCTACGTACCAAAACCACTGCTACCTGGAAGAGCACCCTCACACCTGCCAGCAGAGGAGAGTCAGATGTCCACAAGCTGCAGATGGAGGCACTCCATGTGGAGAACTTTTTAGGATTTTGAGTGCATGGACTATTAAAAAAAGACGGGGAGACTGACCATAGCAGAAGAACAGGTCCCAAACCCTGAGCAGGGTGTTGAAGGGCAGGTGTCGAGTGTAGAGGCACATGAGCCAGTCGGTAGCGAACATGAGTGGCTCCACCCCGTGTTTCTTCAGGTGTTTGTGAGCGCCATGGCATACCTTGTGTAGCACTCTATTCAGGATGCCTGCATCAAAGAGCACTCCCTCCTGTAGGAGGGGGGGGGTTGCAATTTAATGCAGAAACGATAGGCCCACGATTTCGATGTAGCTAATTAAAGATCCACATCAGTGGATGTAGTACAGGGACCTCACCAGCAGAGGGCTATAGTATCCAGGTAGATACTGCTCACTGATCTGCACCAGGCACCAGAAAGCCTCCTTAACAAGAGAAAATGGGTTACTTAACATTAAAATTACCTGTATAACATATATGCCATTCAATCACGTGACCACCAACCCATGGCTGGTACACAACCATACCTCAGCAGGCATGTTCATGAGAAGCACCGCAGCTACGGGTCCTTGCCCCTGACAATAACCCTCTTCTGGCTTGAACTGAGTATATGCCTTCAGGACCCTGAAAAGCCCTTGTTGCCTGAGCAAAAAAAGGCATTTTAGATATTGTTAGTTACTCCAGGAAAGTCCAAAGGGTATATTGATTCTAACTAGGTTCTTGTTGGGCAGGAATAGGGAAATCGGCGCAAATCTAATATTAAACATCGAGTCATACAATTTATTAATGAGAAAAAGTTCAGTACCCAATTAATTGACAAAAAAATTTATCTGTAAGAATGAAAAAGAAATCTTTATGCAATTTTTTTATTCGCCCATCCATATCGTAATGTTGCATTTTCATGCACATTTTCTTGCCCTGGTCAGGGCTGCAGGGGTCACCAGGTCGACAACAACGCAAAAAAGAAACTGTTACCCGTGGCCGTCCCTGGAGAGAAACATCTCATGGAAGGGGAACTGTCTGTCAATGTCTCTCTCGATCACATCCACCCAACTCTGCAGGGCAGGTATGGTATCAAGTTTCTGAAAGAATGGTCAAGGGCAAAGGGAAAGTACTTTACTGACAATTCTATCCTAAAACAGGTGTGTCCAGATATATGCTTCTTGCTCTCTCAGCCAGTAATTCACCCCTAAAGAAAAGGGTATATCCTGAAAGAAGGACAACAGAAGCAGTGGAGGAGCCAATGAGAGGCCTGGGTGGCCCTAGCCCCCCCCTCCCTCCACTCTTTATCATTGACTCTGAATAATGTTGATTATATAATGTGGAACAGAGTTATCCCAAGTGCACGTATGTGACACCGCTACGATTTTTGTTGTTTCCCGAATTGCACTAACATACATGAACCAAATTTTTATTTTGTCCACTTTAGAAATAAGTCCATCCCATCCATCTATTTTCTGAAACCACTTGTCCTATTTAGGGTTGCGGGAACGGAGCCTATGGGCACAAGGCAGGGAACAACCCAGGATGAGGCGCCAACCCATCGCAGGACACACTCACACACAGTATCCACTCACACGAGCACACCTATGGATAATTTGGTAACTCCAATCAACCTCAGCATGTTTTTTGAGCAGTGAGGGGAAACTGGGGTACCCGGAGGAAACCTCACAATGACACGGAGAGAACA
This sequence comes from Mormyrops attenuatus, assembly GCA_026777985.1. Classification (NCBI taxonomy): domain Eukaryota; kingdom Metazoa; phylum Chordata; class Actinopteri; order Osteoglossiformes; family Mormyridae; genus Mormyrops; species Mormyrops attenuatus. The sequence continues at coordinate 17,895 of JAODKC010008204.1, forward strand.
TGCAAACTCCACAAACATGGAACCCGGGCGGAAACTCGAACCCAGGTCCCAGAGGTGTGAGGCGACAGTGCAACCACTGCACCACCATGCTGCCCCTAGAAATAAGTCAACAGCCTTAATTTTTTTCGATGCCTCCCGTGTCCCTAACCCTGGAAATATTCCAAAGTATATTCCATAGCGAAAAAACAGGAGACCCCTTTCGCACATCCTGGTCTGTGGTAGGGCTGCACCAATCCAATACTGATATCATATATTCATCCAATAAATAAAACTGCTGCATTGGGTATCGGTGACAATGAAGCCGACCAGTTCAATGCTTCTGTATGTTTACATCCACATGTGAGTGATAGCTCATGTGCCAGCAGTGCACCAGTAGACCTGTACATTTTGTTAGAACGAGCACTAACGCAGCATGAAGGGAGGTAAAAAGTCAGCAGTTTGGAGGTATTTCAGGCTTGAAGTTGCTATGGCAACAAGTTCTATGGCTACTTGCAATATCTGCAAAACCAGTGTTTTGATGGGTGGCGGTAGTACTGCAAATTAAATAGAACTAACTTACAGTGGCTTAGGTCATATATAAGTAAAATATTTAACAGTAGTAGGCTTGGGTAAGTCAAATATGATGTAACTGTGGCATATGCAGGTTAATGCACTCCAAGCCACGCATTACACGTTGCACTGATTCTTAGGTAAAGGGTTATATATTGACAATACTCCGAGATTTCTTTACACCCAGTCGAAACACAATGACATATTTTCTCCCAAGTGTATTAAAATATGACAAAGCAGTCAGGCCCATGTATAGACTGCAAGTATCCAATGTGACAGGAACCAGTGGTGATTTGGGGGGTGAATCAGATGCATGGTGCAGTGATGCACTTGTTGAAAATACCTCTGGTTTACCGCCTCCGAAAAACTACATGCATCTTTTTTTTCTTTTTCTTTTCCGCAAGACAATAGTCTGCTAGCAGGCAGCCGTCCTCTGCGTGCATAACCTACAGTCAGTCTTAATCACCCGATTAGTGTATGAAAATAATGACACCTTAAAACAGATTATTTTATTTGATTATAATATAGCACACAATATTTTGCAAAAGTTAAGGGTACTTTGATAGCATTCCTGAAAAAAAATGTTAAATTTGACAGTATATTTTTATTTAGATACATTACTTATTCGCAACCAAATGACCATTACAGTCAAGGTTTTATTCCTCTGCAGAGACCTTTCAAGCAAAGAACTATTAATACTGTATATGTGTTTATTTCTTACATTTTGTTTTACTAAGTTAGGAAAGCTAATGTTTCAGTCAAGCCTGACGTTACCTTACGCATAAAAGAATGATCCGTGTCTTCCACCCAGAGAGGTATACAGCTTATTAATTAAACACTGGTATCGGATCGGTACTCTGTATCAGCTGATACCAAAAGCTCAGGTATTATTATCAGTATCAGGACTGAAAAATCGTATCGCTCTGTGCTACAGACATGTTTCTGAAATGCCAGGACAGGCACAAAAGCAGGTAAGGAAAGATGTATTTACCTTGTAAAGTTTTTCATTTGCTTTCATCCTCTCTGTGGCACGGCAGAGAAGTGGCCAGCATCGAGCCCTGAGGGATGCTGGGATACCTTTTCGACACTGCTCTTTCACCTGAGACAAATGGCAGGAATGTCATTAACAGAACACCTGACAGAATTTTTTAAGCATACACAGAAACAAAAAACAAAGTTTTAAAATGTTTAAAAAACCATATTCTCCTGCCAAAAAATTAGTAGGAAATATAGAAAAGCTACTTCCTTTATTTCTCAAGAATAATAAATCTACCTTTACAGGTCTTCTTCATAGTAATAATAATGATACATACTTTTTTGATCCCTGTGGGGAAATTCTTTCCAGTCACAGAGGCTTAGCCCACTAAGCCAGATGCTGCCTTGATAGTTTTAAATCAGCTAAGGTTACCTAAACTGTAATTTAGCATCAATATGACCACCAACAAGTGCACAACACTGGACGAGGACCTATATTAGGTGAAGTGTGTGATTACCTGTTTCTGCATTGAAATAGGTCTGTTCTTCTTTACCTTATTTTAGTTTGTTGTGTGTTTGTGTTTTGTGAACACCCGTGCACCATTTGGCTTGACTGTAATAGTCAGACTAACATAATAATTGCAGTCTTGTTACAGTCAATATGAAACTTTATGCTTTTTTAAAAAATATATTTTCAGCACTCATTTTGAGTCAGCATTACTGAACCTGACATGCTGTCCTGCATGAGTGCTGCAAGGAAAATGCATCCTTCTTCAGTTCAACTAGTCTCACCTTGTTGGTCCTCTTCAGCAGGATGCGATCCCATTGCGTGATAATGTTCAGCCACTTTGCCTCTCTCTGCCGGACCAGCTCAGGTGGCGGTCCCTCGCTCCTGTCACCCAAAGGTAACGCAGCCAAATTAACACAAAATTATGCACGTGTCACATTTTCAAACTCATACTGTCATACTTCAGGAACATGTCCTGACTGCTTAAGAAAGTGCTTCCCAATCCGGGCCTCGGCCCCATGTTTTTTCTTCCTCCAAGCTCCCTGCCAGACAGTCCACATTTATGCTCCCTGCTGGGAGGGAGCAAAAACGTGGACTGTCTGTGGGTCCCCAAGGACCGGATTAAGAAACACTGGCTTAAGCTTCACACACAAAAAAATAATAATTTCAGCTAACATATTGTAGCAAATACCAAAATATAGAAAGAGGTATTTCCCATTATGTTTGACTGGATTTCCTTTGCTGCCCTACGTTGTGCCTTAACACAAACAGAAAGTCCTTTCACTTCCACCTTCTGGAAACTATTTTCTACTTATTAAACATCTCAGACTTTCATTGGAAATAAGTTTTGGTTTATTGGCCTGTAACATTTAGTCACAATTTTGAGCTTGTGTGAGCATAGGTTGAAGGGAAAATCTTTGTAGTATTTTTAAATTCCTACCAGACCTACATAAAATTCTTATTGTCAAGCAGTAACTGAAAGACTAGGATATGTGAGCCATTTCACATTTTCAAGACGTGCTATTTTCCTTTCCTTGATTATTAACAACCTCCTCAGCAGATCACTACATAAATGACTGCATCTACTTTCATCGTCTGATTAGCCACCAGCGTTACAGGGTGGAGCCAGATGAGTCAGATCTAAGCTACAGCCCTGATCTTTTCACCTATACAAGGCCATAAAAGCACATCGATCCATTGTTGCTTATGCTTTTTCTTCCTAAGTAAACAACCGCATAATCATTAGGTCTATGTTATGTTGTCAGTAAAATATAAAAAAGTAACTGCTGCATACAGAACAAGGTTACAACATGTTTAGCTGTCACCGAAAACAGGAAACAGGAAAACCACACGCTGACGGTGCGATTGTTTCTATGACAACATGCCAGGATGTTGAGGTAGAAAAAGTAATAGAGGTAACTGACGAAGGTAAATATAAAGAGGGTAACTGACGAATATTTTCGATAACTTGAACATTAATATTATTCATTCTTCTGAGTCACTGACCCGACAGTGGATTCAGTTCCCAGGAGAAACCCAAAGCGGTCAGTTTCTGTTGGTGGCATGCTAACGCTGAACACTGACGCCCCATCGGAACCAGAGCTGTCCTCGCCATTCAGTTCAGACTGCGCCACCAGGGGATCCATCCCTTAAAAAATAAAATAAAATAATAAACAGAGAGAGTGAGAAAAACAGTTATAATAGTCTGTCATCACACTTAAAACCCTGTTTACTTTCCGGAGCAACACAGGAACATTTTTTTTTTCTTTTTACTGGTGCAAAGTGAATGCTAAATTTCGGAACTTTTTAAAAAGTATTTTGCATACGTGATTAATAAAAAATGTTTTCGTTATTTAAATTATGATTATTGCCCCCTCGAAGATTAATGTCTGATGGCAGTCGTATAATATCATTAATCACTTTACAAAGGAATAACACGATTTGATTTAATTACTTTGTTATACTAACAGGTGGAGTCCAAAATCGGTCTGATCCAACACCGCTGTGCCCGTCCAGCTGTAAATGTAACTCGGTCTAAATACTGTTATTCGCAAGAGTACGAATAGGATACAATACAATGATTGTCATTATAAAATGAAGTACCTCGGGTCGCTGTTTCCTGTGTCAGTACATTTAGTGAGATGCTCGCTTGTCTGCCGAAGAGAAGCCGGAGTGATGAGCTTTCGCAAAGGAAAATGAAGTGGGTGTGTGATTTCTCTGCCCTTCCGCATGTGTGTAACTGAATCTTTTTGAAGTCTTTCTGCACAGCTTCACATATAATTATACTGTCCATTTGTAAGGTGGCTTAAATATTTCAAACATTCTTATTAATAAATGCATACTTATCTCAATTTTTATTTCAAGAAATGTATGCTGCGCGCACACTAGAGTGGTGTTTTTAACTAGCAGCTGATCTACAGGGGTCTACAATATTATCGCTGGGTGTTAATTTTGAAAAACAGCGGCCACTTTGAAAAGTAGTTCAGCTCAGACGACAGACGCGAAACTAAAAGGTAAATAACGCGCAGCGTCATTACAGGCTATCCAGCCGGCAGTAACATAAAACATTTCTGAAAATAGTTCAAATGTTTAAATACATCAAAAAGCAGTGTATCAATGAATTGACCATTTAAATTCAATACAGCTCCGTGTTATGAAAACCAGCCATCCTTTGCCACTCCAAAAATGGCGACGGAGTCAGTCCGCTTGTCTTCTACTGAAGTAGACGGACGTCCTGCGCAAGTTCAGAAAAAAAAGTCTAGATGCTATAATGCTTTTTCCCCCAAATTACTCACGCCTACGGTCGATATCTTGAATAGGTTATTTCTCGCAATAGATTAATACTGTCTGTTCAGGTGGTTTACTAGGGACCGTGTTCAGTCTTTTAAAGTGGTGACAGGTAGAATTCACGGGTGCTTAGGTACCGCAGCTGCCACAAGACGAAGTGCAGAAACGAGGCTTTTCGCTGGGGTAACATGGTGGTGCAGTGGTTAGCGCTGTTGCCTCAAACCTCTATGGCCTGGGTTCAAGTGTTTGCAAAGGTTCCATGTGGAGTTTCCTCTGTGTACTCTGGTTTCCCTTCACACATACGAAAAACATGCTGAAAGTAATTGGAGTTACTGGATTGCCCATAGATGTGCCGTGCGATGGGTTGGTGGCCCATCCTGGGTTGTTCGCTGTGTGACTGGCTTGTAGTTTGCGTGCGCTGCGTCCTTTCCCTGTTCAGCTTCCCCTCCGCGTTGTGTTGATTTTAATAAAGAAGCCGAATTCAATTTTGCAACGGGCCATATAAGGACTGCATCCTTCATTGGCATAGCTGATAAGGACAAGAAAATTCAGGCTGCTACTTTATATCAGGCTTTCGGTTTACACACTGCCCTCTGTTCAAACATAAATGAACCACACATACATCGGCACCCAGGTACTCCGTATGTTTTTCGCGCGCTCTCGCCCCACAGGAATTCAAGACACACCAAAAAAAACTTTTCCTATTGCAGGAAGTACCGAACCGATGACGTAAACATCAAAATAAAAGAACCAGAGGCGTTTCACATAGGGGGCGTTTACAAGGAAGATGTTACGGGTCTAGTTAGAGTGATGCTATCGGCAATCGGTTAGTTTTGTTTTGATTGCGCACAACCCTTGAGTAGGGTTCTGTTCCGTGCGCCCGCGCCTCTGATGTACATTACATGGTTGAAGCTGATACTCGTGTCTGTCATCATTCATGCATTGTCGCACACGAACATTTTCTTTTAACTGTGTGTGCTTGCCGAGCATCGGCTGAGTTTGTGTCGTGGGCCGAAGTTGATCCATTCTCCCACTGAGGCTGAGACAGACTCACCCAGCGATAGCTATCGTCACCATGGCGGCTAATATTCCACCCCCTTCGCCTATGAGCTTCACGGGCGATTGGTGCGCTAATTGGGATTACAAACAAAAGGGAAAAAGTGGTTCGTAGCACTGCAATTTCACAAGCCACAGGAATGTCAATTGGATTCCGGAGCCACATGCAATGTAATGGGTCTTCAAGACAAGGACAGGTTGGCTCCCAATGCACCGCTCGCTCATAGTGATATAAGACTGAAACTGTACTCTCTTTTGAAATAGTGCAGCCTAGCCAGCATCCTCTTCTGTCAGGCTCCACCTGTGAATGCCTTGGCCTTATACATTTCATGATTCCTGAGGATGTTCACATTGTGGCACATACGCAGCCTGGGCCCCTATCCAAGAACAGGCTGCTCAGTAAATACAGTGATGCGTTCACCTCGCCGGTGGAATGCGTCCCCGGAGAGGTCCACTTCGACCTGGACCCCATCATTCCTCTGGTTCAGTGTGCTCTGCGCAATGATCCCATTGCTATGAAGGCAGCAGTCAAGGCTCAGCTGGATAAGTATGACGTTGACGGTCACATAGCCCCGGTCACAGACCCCACGGATTGGATCAGCAACATGGTGATAGTTAAAAAGCCGGGAAAGCTGAGGATATGCATCGATCCTAAATTTTTAAACAAGGCCCTGAAACGCTCTCACTACATTATGCCCACTCTGGAGGACATCCTGTACAAACTGCCGAATGCTAGGGTCTTCACCTTAGTGAATGCCCGTGATGCGTTTCTACAGTGCAAATTGAACTATGAGCCTAAAGAAGCTGCAGTTTAAGGTCAGTGAAGTCCAGTTTCATGGCCACATCCTCTCTGCTACAGGACTGAAGCCTGACCCAGAGAAGGTGAGGGCCATCACTGACATGCCCAAACCAACAGATACTAAAGGCATACAGCGTCTCATCGGCTTAGCCAACTACTTAGCTAAGTTCATGCCACATCTGTCAAGTGTCTGTGAGCCGTTGCAATGCCTGCTGGACAAGGACACCCCCTGGCACTGGCTACCCAAACATGAGACGGCAGTTCACAAGCTGAAGTAACTGGCGACAAAAATGCCTGTCCTCAGATACAATGATGTATCGAAGCAAATCACAGTCCAGAGTGACACCAGTCAGAGCGGTCTGGGATTCTGCCTTATGCAGGAGGGCCAGCCAGTCGTGTTTGTTTCCAGAGCTCTTACACCTGCAGAACAGAACTATGCACAGATTGAAAAGGAGTGCCTCAGCATCGTCTTGGCATGCCAGAGGTTTCACCACTATTTATACGGCCGCGACCTGATCACAGCGGAGACGGATCATAAGCCTCTGATCTCCATATTCAGCAAACCTCTTCTCAGCGAACCCAAGAGGCTTCAGAGCATGCTCATGACTTTGCAGAACTACAGCCTGAGAGTCGTTTACAAACTGGGCCCTGAAATGTTCATCAGCGACACGCTCAGCAGAACTGCAACTGAATGCACGGGCAGTGGAGTGACCTACCGGAGGCACGCTATCTGCTCTCTGCAACGGGAGCAGGTAGACCTGCAGTATGTGAATCAGGCAGCCTACCTGAACGTGAGTGACAAGCGCCTGGAACAAATACAGCAGCACACTGACCGGGACAAATGTCTGCAATCGCTGAAATCCACAGTTATTGTGGGCTGGCCAGATGTGAAGGAAGATGCTCCTCTCGCTGTCAGAGAATATTGGCCATACAGGGATGAAATTAGTGTGCAGAATGGCATTCTATTCCAGGGGCAGAAAGTCATTGTCCCAAAATCACTACGCCCTGAGATGCTCACGAGCACACATTCGAGTCACATAGGAGATGACGCATGCTACAGGCATGCCCAGGAGACACTTTACTGGCCCGGCATGCAGGCGGAGATAAAAGACTTTGTGGGTACCTGCTCAACCTGCAATGAATTTGCTCGCAAGCAGCAAAAGGATACCATGCTCTTACATGACCTGCTCACCAGGCTATGGCAAATTCTGAGCATGGACCTGTTTAGCCACAAGCAAAAGGACTATCTCCTTATAGTAGATCATTACTCAGACTTCTGGGAAATTGAGCTCCTCCCCGACCTGACCGCATAGTCGGTCATCAGGCGTTGTAAAGCACAGTTTTGCACAACACGGTCATCACGGATAACGGTCCACAGTTCACCACTCAGTTCACACGTTTCGCCTCTGCTTGGGACTTTGAGCATGTAACCACCTCACCTTGACACCCTAAGGCAAATGGCAAGGCAGATTCGGCCGTCAAGACTGCAAAGACTCTGCTGCACAAAGCTGCACGTGATGGTAGTAACCCCTGGAAAGCCATACTGCACTGGAGGAACACTCCTACTGAAAACATGGATAGCAGCCCGGCACAACGCCTCATGTCTCATTGACTGAAGACTTCTATTCCAGTGAAGGCTAAACTCCTTGAACCAGCTGTGGTGGTCAGAGTCACTGAAAAGCTGCACCACAGGAAGCAACTGGCTAAGTGTTTCTACGACCGGTCTGCCGGGGCCTGCCAGAGCTGGAGGTTGGGGGAACTGTCTGAATGAGTCCCCTTCCTGGTGAGAATTCAGGCCTATGGAAGGTTGGAAACTGCCTCCGCAGAGTCGCACCGAGATCTTACCTGGTGGATGTCAACGGCAGCCTGTATAGGCGCAACAGGGTCGACCTCTGGGTGGCTGAGCTGTCGGCGAGGGTCGCCCATGGTGTGTTTGAGCCTGAGGCGGCGCACGCACCAGTGAACTCTGCAGAAGAGGCTCCCACAACTGTGACTGAGCCAAGCCCCGTCGGACTTGCACCCAGGGCCCCTGGCCCAGGGGTGCCGAAACCTTAGATGGACACACACCAGGGCTGGACGGCTATCTAAGCCACCTGTGAGGCTTAATTTGTGATAATATAATTTAGCACTTTTAGTAATTGGTGTAAACTAGTATAGCTAGAATGTGTGGTTGTTGCTTGAGAAAAAGCGAAAAGAAAAAAAAAAAAACAGGAAACAGGCTAAAGACTACCGGAATTTTGTCACATTTTGGCATTTCTTAAGTTATGTTTTGTTGGGTAGTGTTTAGCTATCAGGAGTGTAGCTATCAGTTAAAATAAAGGAGCCTGTACTGATGGTTTCGTTGACTTTAATGACGTTCGCTGGTCAGAAACCAACGTAAGAGCTTGTTGCCACTCTCAACTGAAGCTCTTTTTATTTCTCTCCCTGTTTCTCCGCATGCCTTTTGCACGCTCTCGCCCCACAGGAATTCAAGACGCACCAAAAAAAACTTTTCCTATTGCAGGAAGTACCGAACCGATGACGTAAACATCAAAATAAAAGAACCAGAGCCGTTTCACATAGGGGGCGTTTACAAGGAAGATGTTACGGGTCTAGTTAGAGTGATGTTATCGGCAATCGGTTAGTTCTGTTTTGATTGCGCACAACCCGTGAGTAGGGTTCTGTTCCGTGCGCCCGCGCCTCTGATGTACATTACATGGGTGAAGCTGATACTCGTGTCTGTCATCATTCATGCATTGTCACAAACGAACAGTCCTCTTCCGTCCATTAGCCAGAATGAGCTTGAGAGCGTATTTAGACCAAATACTGTACATACAGAAAACATATAACGTTACACAATCATACATGATACAATAACTCGACAAAAACTCCCTGCTTACAAATACAAAAGATTAAATGCGAACTACATATAAAATAAACTTGGGAACATTACGCCACATAATTACATGTA
>JAODKC010008220.1:0-27507 GCA_026777985.1 Mormyrops attenuatus
CAAGCTAAAACCCTGGGTTCCTTTAAATCAGAGCTAGATAAGATTTTAACAACTCTGAGCTACTAGTTAGGTTCTCCGCAAACGAGCTTGATGGGCCGAATGGCCTCCTCTCGTTTGTAAATTTCTTATGTTCTTATAAATTGTAAACAGATATAGGAGTGAATAACAATGCTCCAGTTAAGTGATATAAAGCTCATCACTCAGTGTCTTGTTTGTGTCTGCTGGTCTTTATCTGTCCAGTTCTTATCGTCTCCCTGTCCATAATTCACTCTACATGTTAATAGACTTGGTTTTGCTAAATTCATATCAACAATACAGGGCATCAAACTATAGAGATGGATTATATTCATATAGGTAGGAATGCTCATTATTTAATCAAAGGAATGAAATATACATCCATCCATCCATCCATCCATCCAATTTGTGTTCTTGCTTGTTCTGTGCAGGGTTGCGGAGGTGTAGAGCCTTAGAAGCCATGGATGTTAGGCAGGGAATAACCTCGGATGGGGCGCCAACCTGTCACAGCAACGCAGCACTTAAAAGAGTAATAATTAATGTGAGAGTTGGGGAGGCTTGTTTTTCTAGAATGAGGATTATTTCATTAGACTGTTTCTTTCCATTAGACTGTTTCTGTTGCCTCCTGACAATTCTGGTATTGTATCTGCAGTGTTGCATTACTGTGTCTATTTTAACAAAATACTACTAAATTTAATTTATCGTGGAAGTTGATCATGCCACAAGAGCATTGAGCAGTACGGCCTGTAGATTGAAGTCTTTGACTTTCACAGCCAGCTGTTTTCTGTGTCACAGTTTAAAGAACTTTACTCTTCTCAATGCCTCCATCACACTTGTTGTAAAGCATTGCAATGGCCTTCATGTCTGGCTAAGATATCTGGTTTGTACTCATAGCAAAAAAAATTATTACTGTCTTCAATGAACTGCTTTGGAGAACGTTTTATTTACCAGTGTGAGGTCTGAAGTGGACCATGATGCAAATTAGGGCTACACGATATTAGAAAAATTCGTAATGTGAATTTTTTGCAATAAATCGATTCGTATAAAGCAAAAAAGCTGCTGAAAATGTACCTAAACTAAACTATAGCTGAATGGAACTTATTTTTTATCAGTAGACAAATCGCTCGCTTTTGCTAAAAGAATCCCAAATATACAGAGGAAGACGAATGTCATTTAGCGAGTAGTTCTTTCGCACTTGTCTGACTGATTTTTGTTAAATTCCTCAAAAACGCGCCATACTGTCTATTTGTCCAACAGCATGGACAAAAAGTATTATGATTAATATAATTAAAATTTCAAGGCTAGCTGAATTTTGTTTCACATGATGGAGTGAAAATGTTTAGTGAAATTTAATGCATATCTGACATGCAGCATGCAGAAATTCCTTTAAATAGGCTTCTGAAATGTGCTGGTTGGGAAACTCCCTGACACCTTATTGGCCAATTTGGTTTTTGACATCACAGTAAAAATATCACTGTGTGAGCTTCAAGGATGATCTTTAGCTAGGGGGGCATGCCTGCTCTCTGAATATTAACAAATACTGGCTCTACCTTTACCCGCTCCTGCTTGCTAACTGCAGGGGTGTTCAGTTATACCCTGTGAATGATGAAGCCTAGGGCTTTTTCTCATAGTGCCAGAAACCTGGTGACCTTGAAAGGAGACAAGGTCAGACACATTATCTGCACGCACTTCTCACTCATCCACAGCGGGGACAGCCTATTCCAAGCTTCTTAGCCTGGAGGATACCTTGTTTTTTCCCCCACTGAGATCTTAATTAATTACGCTTGATTAGGTGTCGGCTGAATGAATTTGCAGAATTTAACCTGCACCAAATATATTAGATGAGCACTTGATGTAATTTTTCAGCATTTTCCAAAGTTTATGTTAGCTGAGAAATACTTGCCATCATCACATAAAGGAATCTAATAAAATATTTTCTTATATTTAATTCCTACTTAAATGTAATGTGTATTCACATGAATTCACACTTGATTTAACTTTACCATTTATTGCATACAAGCCCAGAATTCTTAAAAAACATTTTCTGTTATAATATATGATTTTCACTGCCTTTATCAATAGTTATATAATATTTAACCTTTTAAAATACTTAAATTACATGTTTCTGTGTGTCTGGATGGTCCCCTGCTAGGGCCTCAAAAGGCACTTAGGTCCTTGGGGAGGAGCCAGACTGAGGGTGATTCGAATAACACCCAAGAGGCTAGTAATTTCTCATGGCAAAGTGATACCCGAGCCCAAGCCTGTAGCTAGGCCTCGGGGGAGGGTGGCAATCACCTGGTGGTTGGGCCTCACAAGGCACAGCATGTGGGACCATTTTCCTGCGGAACCACCACCTGCAGGAGGAGCCATAACGGTCTAAGTGCATCATGGATCAGGCAGCAGTCGAAAGAAGAGGCCTTGGAGGACCAATCCTCGGATACCGAAACTGGCTTTAGGAACATGGAATGTGACCTCTCTGGTGGGAACAGAGCCTGTGCTGGTGCGAGAGGTAGAGAGATACTGACTAGATATTGTCAGGCTTACCTCAAGATATTTCACGGGCTCTGGAACCAAACTCCTGGAGAGGGGCTAGGCTCTACTCCACTCTGGAGTTGCCCATAGCGACATGACCCCAGGCAGGTATGGATCTACCCAAAGCCCCATTCCATGCCTTTTGTCACCGATTCTATTCATAATTTTTATGGACAGAATTTCTAGCCGCAACCAAGAAGGTATAGGGGATCCGGTTTGGTGACCAAAAGATCTCATCTTTGCTTTTTGCGGATGATATGATCTTGTTAGCTTCATAGAGTTCTGACCTCCAGCATGCAGTGGGGCAGTTTGCTGCCAAGTCTGAAGCGGTTTGGATGAGGATCAACACCTCCAAGTCTGAGGCCATGGTTCTTGTACTGAGTCTTAGAAATACAGTGAGGATCTTGGGCATCCGGGAGGAGCTCAATGTAGAGCCAGCTGAGGTAGTTTGGGCATCTGGTTAGGATACCTTTTCTATGCCTCCCAGGGGAGTCGTTCTGGGCATATTCAACTGGGAGGAGACCCCAGGGCAGACCCAGGACACGCTGGAGAGATTACATCTCTCAGCTGACTTGGGAACGTCTTGGTATCCCCCCCAGAGGAGCTAGAGGTGGTGACTGGTGAGAAAGAGGTCTGGGATTCTTTGCTCAGACTGATGCCACCCTGACCCAGACCCACATTAGCAGTAGAAAATAGATGTATCTATGTTTGGTTTAACAAAAGTGGGGAAATATATAGCTGTAGTAACACCATCAGTTTGATCTAATTTTAATCTTCAAACAGCAGCTTAGCTTAAATGCTAATCAATTAAGTTATTAGTGGGGAGAAAAACCAGCACACTTCTGGCTCCATGAGGGTTAGAATTGCCTCCCCTTATGGCCAGGAGCATCCTAGCAAGGTGGCGGAGCAGAGATGTGACAGATGTATTTACTGAATGAGGGCACAGTTCACCTCTGGCTTCGGAGGTACAGTACGTACCAGATGCATTTACTTAATTGCAGCAAATGGCACCTTTTCCATATCTAAAAATGACAAGGGGAAAGTATGAAGTGGTTTTTGGATTGAGTTGACGATCCAGTTGAAACAAGTATCCAGTATGAATAATGTGTTCTTTCCGAAGCTGATTGTCGTCCAATCATTACTGACGAATATTCATGTCTGTCTCCAGTGTTTCCTTCCATTTTCTCATTGGATTTCAGGAGAGCAACAACACTCTTTGTCCTTTTTTCTCCTTATCCAACACCAGTCACCCATCAGTGCTGGACCGGGTATCTGGTATACTGGGCATTTTCCTGGTGGGTTCTGGGCCGGCAAAATTTGTTGTGGAGGATCCACACTGTCCTCGCTACTTCCTCGGACTCCTCAAATAAATACATCTCAGAATGTTGCTGAATTACAGTTTGCTTGCTTGTTCATCTTTGTGAGATTTAGAGGCCTACATTATGTAAATGAAAATGAAATTCAGAGGTAATATCACTAAAACGCATGTTCCTGCAACGCATCTTAATAATGTACAGGTTAACATTGAGGAGGGGCTTATCGTGGGAAGGGGTCCTGCAGACGGACCTGAGAGCTTAACCTGAATGTGGTGAAGCCTCAGCAGCAGAGAGTGTGGGCTGTCATAGCGAAGGAGTCGTCATAGCGCGTGGTAGCACAGCTTAAGCGGGGCAGATCACCTCCTCCGTCCGACACCAGCATTACACGGCGTTACATAAAGCACAGCCACGTTCTCACATCCCTCACTGCAGTCTGAGAATCTGCCTTGAAAGAGAGAGACTGCCTTGTGTTTTCAAGTAAAATCAGCATTTATTTATACGCCGCATGAAAAACCCAGATGTCATCTATTCACAGAAGCTTATGTACTTAGATTTAAAACGAGCAGCATCTTCACTCTCAATGTAGAGCCAATACATTTTCTGAGTCCATACAAATTTCTCAAAAACTTCATTTTAATCTCCTTTTTTATTGTTATCGTGTGGTTCGGATCACGGCATTTGGACCAGTAACCTTCTGATTATGGGATTACGGGAGCAGCATTGTAACCCACTGAGCCACATCGCCCCCTTCAGCTTCTTAAGCATGCAAGTCCTTTCTTAAGGTTACTGTTGAAACCTACAGAGGCTGCAATCCCAGTGACCATTTCAGCATCACTGTCACTTTGTCATATGCTTACATTCACACTGGCATACAGGAGTCTGAAGGAACATTGATTATCTCTGGCGGTTATAAGCAGCATATACAATATATTCTTATACTCGGTGACAAAAAAAGTTAAGCACCCAGAAGTAATGGTCTGATTTAGATGTAATTTGGTACACATGCAGACCAGCCATGGGTATGTAAATGATTTGATTTGCAAGGAGCTGGTACTTCTAGTCACCAGACACAGAGGATGCCTCGTAGACGCATTAGACAGCATTACCAGAGGCTTGATGGAGTTTGAAAGGGCTCATTGGGGTTTGCATGAGGCTGGGTGGTTCTATCGTGCAATTGTCCGACATGTGGGGCATGCAGATGTCACCTTGGAACCAAAGGGCACGTGAGGAAACCCACACACGTCGTGAAGGCTCCGGTCCCCCAAATCAATACGAGGATCATGTCGTCTTGTATCTGTGTCTGGATGGTAGGCGCAGATGTCATGGGGTTCTGTAATGCTTGGCACTTAATACAAGGGTTGTCATATTGTGCGCCAACCATTACAGAACCCCATGACATCTATGCCTGCCATCCGAACCCAGGTATTGGACCCTCTACTACACCCCATGTCATCCCGCACCGTGTCTCAATGACTGGCATCAGCCAGACTATGGGTTCACCTTCCCACCATTAACACCAACACAGACGGCTGCATTTGGAGTGGTGCCGTAACCGGGAGGCATGGACTGATGACGAGTACCATGTTCAGCGATGAATCTCGGTTCTGCATTACCATGGATGACCGTTGTGTGCGCGTATGGCAGCGATAAGGGGAGAGGACCAATCCTGCTAATGTTGTGGAGAGACACACCAGCATTACTCCTGGCATCATGGTGTGGGGAGCCATAGGGTATGACTTCAGATCATCTCTGGTAGTGATTCGGGGGACCCTGACGGCACTGCGCTACGTCAGTGACATCCTGCGTCCGCATGTCTTAGCCGTCCTGAGACAGCATCCCGGTACAGTCTTTCAACAAGACAATGCCTGTCCAAACTTGGTACATGTGTCTATGGGCTGCCTGCCTTATGCTGAGGTCCTCCCGTGGCCAGCCAGGTGCCCCGATCTTTCCCCAATCGAACATGTGTGAGATCAGCTCGGACATCAACCTAGACCCAGTGCCAATCTGCAGGATCTCGTGGGCCAGTTATAGCATCTGTTGGCACCGCATCACCGTATGTATCCAGGCCACACCTTACTGACATGGGACCAGCAGTGTACTCATACTGCCAACTCTGTTGTCCGTTTGATCTGATATTATAATCAGATCTCTGTCCATCTGGGTGCTTAACCTTTTTGCTCACTGAGTGTATTCACTTGCTGTATGCCTTAAAGATGAGTGATTCTTTTCACCAGAACAGTATAAGGATGTTGTGTGCGGCATCAATTTTTTCAAGTCTGTTTTTTTTTCAATTAACACATAAGGAATAAAATTACATAAATAAAACCACTTCACTTGAGATCCCAGGTCATAAGGGACACATGTTATGCAATCCTGATATTTTCTGGTTAATATTTCATTATTTGTAATCATAACTCAGATACACTGGGGAAAATATCCAAGATGCCGGTGCTGGTAAAGAAGAAATGAAGTAGTTTGCAGATAAATGTGGTATCTGACCAAACACTGCCGAGGTTAATGCTGAATCCAGATGGAGATGCTTTGAGTGCTTCTAAATAACCTTATGAATTATAAAATATATGGATGTTAAAAGTATGACCATCATGTGTAGAGTGTACAGTCCAGTGATTAATGTTTTTTTTTTTTAATTTGCAGTAGTTTCTTAAAAGCATTACACAATAGTACAGAACAATAACAGAACCCTAATTCTCTATCTTGCATAACTGTTTATTTCTTGGATTCTGAAGCTAAAAGGCTTGGTTCGAGGTCCAAAGGCTCGACCAAGCCTACGTTTTGCCTGCTGCATTACATGACGCCTGGGGGGGGTTCATTAACAAGCCTCCCTCTTCCTGGCAGGATCACTACCACGGCCGCCTGCATGATGGACCTCCGCAGATACCCCCTGGATGAGCAGAACTGCACCCTTGAGATCGAGAGCTGTGAGTGCTGCCTATCACTGCTGTTCGAACCATGTCTCTCTGCGGTTCACAGGGCATTACGTCTACCTGCTGCCTTCTTTGTCCCTCAGAGACAGACTTATAAACACTTTTCAGTGTCCCAGCATAAGGGCAGCTTCACCCACTGGTCAAACACGCTTACGCCCTGCAGGCTCTTAAATGTCACCATCCTGGTTATCTCAGCTCATTCGGCTGCTGACTCATTTTGGTGCTTTATTTAATGTGGAAAAAAAATTACAGACGCTCCCAGGGTTACAATGGTCCATGTTACGATATTTCACCTTTATGCTGGGTATGATTATTCAGTAAGTTACAGGAGATATTAAACACTTTATTATAAAATAGGCTTTGTGTTAATGATTCTGCCCAACTGTAGGGTAATGTGAGTGTTCTCAGCATGTTTAAGGTAGGCTAGGCTAGGCTATGAAGTTTGTTAGGTTAGGTGTACTGCAGTAAAATGCATTTTCACCTTACTATATTTTCACCTTTTGGTTTATCAGATCGTAACCCCATCGTTACCCGGGGAGCGTCTGTATATTCAGGTAATGTCCAAACGTACCAAAGAATGCCGAAGTGGTTGCTGGTTATTTATCAAGTGTTCCAGAAGCGTTTCTATTTGGTTGTGTGAAGCAATTTTAATAACACCAAGAAAGGAGCATTTCTGTAATGCACTAAAAACTGAGCTGTTTCATATTATAGGAATGTAAAGGGTATCATTATCATACTGTTCACTATACAGGTAAAAATTCACTGATTATCACCCATCCCTCTTATACCACTGATCTACTACAAAGTTCTTCACTGCAGCTTTTTAAACACCTATTAATATGAGAAAAAAATGTTTGAACTCCTCCTAAATTGGGCTAGGTTTATCCCTTAGGGAATGAATAAATCAAAAAAGAGAACTTATATGAACCAGTCTTTGACTGACAGCACATGATAATCCAATCTGCTCAAGGCTTTAAAGTATAATTTCTCCCATCTCTGTAGTCACTGCTGCATGGCATTGCTGTCATAGTATTGGAATTTGGGCCACCGCATCCGACCCCCTCCACTCCGGTCTGCTCGCTGTACACAGATATTAAATGTCTTTTTTCATAAATGAACTAAATAAAAACACTTTGAAATGAACGCTATCATATCATGCTGCCTAACCACTATGAGGAGCTAAAAACAGTTGCCAGCAGAAATGTAAAACATTAGGGGCTATATTTTCCAGCGGTGCAAAGTGCAACGCAAAGTGGTTTTGCTAGTTTTATACCAGCGCATTCCTCATTTTCACGGCATGTGCACACGTTCTCAAAATAGCAAATGATTTTGTACACGCTTTCTGCTCGTAGGAGTGGTGTTTTATAAATGAGGCGTGGCCGGGCGCATTGTCACACATTGTTATTTTAAGGCAGTGCAAACCATGTCTAGGGCTCTATTTTGACAGCCTGACTCCAACCATAAAGCGCAAAGCACAACTAACATTTAAGAGTGTGTCCAAATCCACCCCGAAAATCAAAGTGAAAAAATGATGAAAAAAAGATGCGTCAGGCCGGTCCATCTTCCCGAAATTTCATTGCAGCGACTCATAATCATACTCAGTATAGTTTGTATGCCCCACCCCCCATGCTTGTATGCATACCTAACCACATCAGGGCATTCTCCTAATGAGATGACAGATGCTCTCCTGGGGGATCTCCTCCCAGATCTGGACCAGGGCATTACTGTAGTCATGCACCAGGAGGAACCCATGACCCACTGTACCAGCATAGGGCCTGACAATGGGTCCAAGGATTTCATCCCAATACCTAATGGCAGTCAAGGTGCCGTTGTCTAGCCTGTAAAGGTCTGTGTGTCCCTCCATGGATATGCCTCCCCAGACCATCACTGACCCACCACCAAACCAGTCATGCAGAACAATGTTACAGGCAGCATAACGTTCTCCACAGCTTCTCCACACCTTTTTATGCCTGTCACATGTGCTCAGGGTGAACCTGCTCTCATCTGTGAAAAGCACTGGGCGCCAATGGCAGACCTGCAATTCTATGGCAAATGCCAATAGAGCTCCACGGTGCTGAGCAGTGGGCTACGGGCCCACTAGAGGACATTGGGCCCTGTCCAGCTCTCCTAGAGTAACTGTCTGTCTCCTAGAATCTCCTCCATGTCATTGAGACTGTGCTGGGAGACACAGCAAACCTTCTGGCAATGGCACATATTGATGCGCCATCCTGGAGGAGTTGGACTATCTGTGCAACCTCTGTAGGGTCCAGGTATCGCCTCATGGTACCAGTAGTGACACTGACCGTAGCCAAATGTAAAACTAGTGAAAAAACAGTCCGAAAAGCTGAGGGAAAAATGTCAGTGGCCCCCACCTGTTAAACCATTCCTGTTTTGGAGGTCGTCTCATTGTTGCCCCTCTAGTCCACCTGTTAAACCATTCCTGTTTTGGAGGTCGTCTCATTGTCGCCCCTCTAGTGCACCTGCTGTTAACCCTCTGGAGTCCTCTCAGCCACTTTTGGGGTAGTCTGACATGCCTTGACATTTTAGAATATTTCACCTATCTATTTCACCAATAACCTGAGATCACTTAGAATGTTATTATTCTATTTTTTTTTTAAATCAACTTTAAACATATATTTTTCACTTCAAAAGTTCACTTCTGGCACTCCCAGGGAGTGACAGCCTGTTACGCTCATTTCTGAGCTTATTTCTTATATATAGTTTTTATCCTATTGTTTTTCATTTTTGCTGCTCTGTTCTTGTACTGTCCACTTTGACTGCCGTGACAATGCAAATTTCTCACTTGTGGGACTAATAAAGGATTATTTTATCTTATCTCTTATCATTCCAAAAACCTATTTTCAGACATGCTGAGAAATTGCAAAAAATCACATTATAAACATTTCCAGCCAAGACTTTTGAGCTCTGAAGCTTATAGACACAGGGGTTGGCTACATATAGGTGAATGAGACATTCTGAAATTTTATGTGGTTTGATTACTAAAGTGTGAGAACTTTGGAGTGATACTCTTTTTTTTCAAAGTCTGTGGGTACACAATGAATATTGATGAGATAGGTGTCCCCACACCTGTAGTAGTTTGCATATTCTCAATTGCCCCTCAGTCTGGAATGTCACTGCACCCCACTAATCACTTTGGAAAGGCAGTTTGAAACGCAAGAAAAGTGGCACAATAAAATCCTTCACACAGTTTATTGGTAGATGGAATGAAAAACTGCGAGCAGTCACTATAGAAAATGATGCAGTGCCTATGCAGAGTTCACGGAAACAAAATAATTCACCATTTTTAACCCTCTGCGGACCGGGTATCTTTCTCGTGTATTTCAGTTTATATCTCGCTGAAATCTTTATTTAGAATCATGAAAAAACACTGACTAAATCCGTAATCTGTCCTCTTTTCAAAACGTCCATTGTAGGAAGTATTAAGGTTTGCGAATGAATAGCGTTAAAATTAACACAGGTATGAGATTCGCGAATTGCGAATAGCGCGATTTGCAAGTGGGCGGGCGATCAGAGCTGCTTCGAGACGCAGACGCTAAAGTCAGTCACTCTTGTACTTTTTATTAGTATCACAAAGCTGTAAAATATATTTAGTTTCTACCTATATATATATATATTTCAAAAGTAGACCGTCCAAGGTTTCTGAAGGTGTTTTTAAAATGTTTATATGATAAAAACTCGCAGAGTTGTTCAAATTGTTATGCGAAATTTCTGTCATATGCCGCCGGCTCCAGAGCGTTAATGTCATTAACACCAAAGCAGCAAAATTAGATACCACCCAAGCCTACCCCGGCTCATGTATTTTAGGTAGTTCACATTGCGCTTACTCCTTCTCCCATGTGTGTTTATACCGCAATAAGCAGTATTTTGGCAGTATTTCCAAACAATATGCTGGTTTGTTGTTAACATATAGGCCTATGTCTGTCTGTGAATTATTATTCATATGTGATATTTTATGCTGATTTAAGATGTTCTACAGCCTAACTACAGAAAGCTGTCGAATTCCTTTCTAAATTAACAACAAAATAATTTGCTTGCATGTTGTCACGTCCAAACGGGGAAGCAGGAGCAGAGAGCCGGGATCGGGGAAATGCAGGGACAAGGTAACAATAAAATGACCGGACTGGGGAAACAAACCGAAACGCGGACTAAATACAGAGGACTAATGACAACAACGGGAAACAGCTGGTAAACACGGGGAATCCACACGAGGGTAACGAGTAGGCGCGGTGGACGAGGGGGCGGGACGAGCAGGGCAGGACACATGTGCTGGACCTATCATATTTGTTAATAAATTTTACGGCCCGACTGAAGACTAAAGTTGCCCATCCCTGTTTTAAAGCAAACTCTGCCTTTCATCAGACTTAAACCAAACTTAAATTTTTGTGATATGCTGATAATATCAGGCTTCAGTTTGGAGGCTCATCATGAGATGCCTCAGGACATGCAAGCCTCTATGGTGCATCCCTACTGCTCCCAAGTAAACTTTCCTTGGGTGAATTATTGTATTATATTGGCCCATGTAGTGTGTTATACTAGTACTTTTGAATTATTGATGGATGCTTTTATCCCGTGACTCACAGTGCACCCTTCCAATTTTAAATTCCCTTTGTTCAAACTTCTTTTTCATTTAGATAAATAGGCCTATAAACCTTGCTGAAGGGTAACGGGCAAACTAGCCATCTTCTGGTACCTGTTACTTTCTTACTCCAACTCCTTCACTGGACCATACGTACAGGGCATAATTTCCCAATGAACGGACTTTTATTTTGAAGCCTTCTAGTAAACTGATGGCTGCTAAATTCAGTTATACATATATGCATTAATGTTTGAAGGACTTGTAGTCCTATATGATAAAAACTTCAGAAACCTCCCAGATCATATTGCATTTATAAGATTTTTCAGATGTTTATTCTCACATATTGTGGTCTAGTGCCAAAAATAATGCATATGGACTCCGATAGGACTTCATAAGCTATATCGGCTCTGGAGCTGAAGTACATAATCAGTGTAATTTGCAGATCAAAGGACCAATGGGCTATTGCTTAAAATACTAGCAGAAAGATGCTATATAGTCACTGCCAGAACCGCAGGTACACTGGTAACAAAAACGGCAAAATTACATGTATAAGCTATGGGAAACAGTGGCCACAATTCAGAGCTGACTGACAGGCATAGCTGGATAGTTATACGAGACATCTGTGACTCAGCCTCTACAAAAACCAAGTGTAAGCAGTCACTTCAGCAAACCATGAATGGAGTGTCTGTAAAATAGTTAGGCTCTAAGTGTGTTGAAGACACCATTCGGGTTTGTCATACCATGCCCAAAAGCTTCCTGTTTAGCTTCGTTTTCATCCAATCAATGTTCTCTAAAGTGTAATATGTAAGTTAATACATGAATTCCAATCAGCATATTCTGAAAAATATTAAGTTTTAAGTAAGCAGATAATGTAACTTGGTAAAATTTAACAATTTCTATTCGAATCATCAGGAACGCTTTACTTGAGGGGGCACAAATGATATAGTACTCTATATCATTTGTGCCCCCTATATATAGTACTATTACTTATGTATTAATTAACCACAGACTAAGTCTTAGTTACATACTGATCTCATGTTCATCATTAATGAATCGAGGTGCATGTTTTATCTCCAGTAGATTATATTTGTTCATGATTTTCTCATGATTTGTTCATAATTTGTACTTCAGTAGTACTTGAGTTATTACTAAATATTTGTGCCTCGTCAAGCAGTGTTACCAGATAATCTTACACAAGCCATTGGGAAAGGTCTTCCGTAATTTTTCTTGCGCCTGGACTAGTTTATGTTTGGAGAATGCGTAAGGACACCATTGACACACAACGCTTGCTGTCATGGGAAGTCTTCTCTTGAGAATCATTGTGTTTGATTATTGCATTACATAATCATATAACAGACAAGACATAAGAGGCCTTTTTATAGGAGCAGCCACATCTGTCTGTGTAAACACTGATCCCTTACGACGTTCCCACATTTCATGATGGTAATTCCCCCATACACACTGGCTGCTGACAGTGGTTTCATGAACACCAAGATAAAATCAGTTGCCATTCATGAGGTCATGAGCAACCTCAACACAGAGTGTAAAGCAGATTTCCTCCTCCTTCATCCTTCAAAAAGCTGAACTTGAAAACTGACCTTATATGCTACTACACAGTGTCACAAATATGTGTGACAGCTTTGCAAGAAGGACCGAAAGCTACTCTGAAGACCAAGTGTGCAGTTACTCCATGTTTCTGTTTGCACCATAATATTACTAGAGTATAATATGTTGCAATGTGTCTCCACCACCAAAGATAGTCTAATATTGGGTGTGCAGATGGTATTTAGGTATGTCAGTTCCTGTTTATTTCTCAAAAATAAAAAATTGAAGCATTTCAGGAATGTCTGGCCAGCAAGGAGGCATGAGAGACGAGGGTGCAGAGAAATGCCTCAGCAGGGCTGAAGTTAATTTAGGGAATACAGGTAAATTTAGGTTGTGTGACTCATTGACCCCCCCCCCCCCCCCCAAACAGGTGGGCAGGGTGGTGTGGATAGGTGGCCAGGAGGCTGTAGCCCCCCCATGGTGGTTGTCTTCCAGGTTGTCTAGCTTCACTGGCAGACAGAGCCTAAGCTAACTGCATTACCATTTCCCTCCTCCCTCCCCCCTGATTTGAGCAATTAGCAGCTGGCAGACGCGTCCTGTCGACACCTTTTGTGGTCAACCATGCGTGTTGCTGATCGCCCCCCGCTGGTAACCAGTGGACCCCCCCCGGTTGGTAGTTTGTCACATTACAAATCATGAAGATGTTCCGAATGCAAGGCTGTATTTCACATACACAAGATTATATGACACACAGCGGGTCCAGCGCCTTCCTGGGATTTTCACACACAAAAGTATGTAGAGTTTACAGAGAATGGTGTAACTGAGAAAAAAAACCTGGTGGAAACACCTTGTGTATGCTTACCCTGTAGGTAGATAGATGGTGTAGTGTTAATAGTATGTGTAAAATTTCATGTGCTCAAATACATACATATATATATATGTATATATATATATATATATAGAGAGAGAGAGAGAGAGAGACAGAGAGAGAGAGAGAGTGAGAGAGTTCAGAGTCATCAGTCATTTACGTGCTGTGCCCTGGTGTATGTGATTTGTGACTCACAGCATGCCTGCCATGCACTGCTGATTAACACACTCTCA
Source organism: Mormyrops attenuatus (assembly GCA_026777985.1). Classification (NCBI taxonomy): domain Eukaryota; kingdom Metazoa; phylum Chordata; class Actinopteri; order Osteoglossiformes; family Mormyridae; genus Mormyrops; species Mormyrops attenuatus. The sequence goes on from JAODKC010008220.1 coordinate 14,052, forward strand.
GGTTGCTCTCTACCTCCGCACGTGAGATGTCTTTTGTTTTCTTCTTAGCAGAAATGAGACAAGGACCAAGGCGCATCTACGGCTATCATGTTGACGCCTGTGGGCTTTAGCCCCGTGATTGTGGTGTCTGTTCTCGCATTTGTGACGGCAGTGCCTTCAATGCAGGCAGCATATCTAATTGGATATCAGTGCATGGACTAGTGAAGACTGGTTGTCAACAGGCCCAGTCGTAATATACACGGGAATATTCCAGTGAGATAATTTGGGCTTATGTGTTTTTTATAAAAGCATCAAATGACCGCAGTGCATTTTGGGTAACAAATTGGAATGGCTCACCGTGTTCAGCCTTGAGTTTCTGAATGAATAATTAATGCATGAAAGTAATATGAGACAGTTACAATATATTCTTATATGTACCTATGTATACATTATTAATACTTACTTTTATTTAGGTTTATCTTTTTATATGACACATTCTGCACATGACCTCCAGAATAAACCTCCTTCTTAATTATATACAGTTAGCTTCAGCTTCCAGTGGAGGTAGAGTACCTGAAAACCAAAAGTATAGATACCTTAATAGGAAAATTACTAGTCACTCATGAAAATACACTCAAGGAAAAGAATCTGACATTAACAGTACTTAATTATCAAAAACATTTTGCTGGTATTAAATGTAGGCTCAAATAAAGTTAGTTAGGTATAATAGCCTTCTGTATCAGGTTCTGAAGCATTAGATGATGTCAGAACGACAACAATATTCCCCAGTCACCCCCCTCATTTCTAATCCTTATTTCTTGCACCCACCCCATTCTCTACAATCTCGTCCTACACACTCTTCTCACAACTCCAAAAATTCTTTGTCAACAGTCCACATTTGTGTGACTTATCTTAGTGTAATCAGGTTCACCAAGTCTGTATCTGCGTTTGTTCTTTCATGTCTTAAAATGCCACTAAGCAGTGATGCCTTAATTTTGGTGTGATTTATCTCAAAATGAAATCACTTCACTTCCTGTGAAGTTTTTAAAAAAATCTGGAAAATATTTTTTGAGTTATCACAATAAAGTGATAAGTGTCTGCAGCCACCGTTCCTTTGCTACCACTAAGTGGCATTGGTTCAACTTTGGTGTGAAATTTGATCAGTTCCAGATCTTTTCCCATACAATGTGTCTGTAACATCTGCAAATCATCTGTAAAATACTATAGTTGTAATCAGGGCTGGAAATTAAGCTTGATTAATCACCGAGGCAAGTAATTTAGATGAAGGGTGAGAACAATATACTGAACCCTAGCTCACCGGATAGTAAAAGAAAATCATGTTGGGCTGTTAATGCATTAGTGTAAATTTTAAAGTCATGATGCATTATGATTTATTTGCTTTTGTTATCATATATTTTTTGTGATAGCTCAATAGCATGAGCAAAGGTTTTAAATCTATTCCTTCCTGGTTGTAAACCACGGAAGAGATTCGGTCAGAATCCCAGAATTCTTAGGTAAATATAAAACTTTTGTTTGGAAAAAATAAATTTACACAACTGATTAAAGAGACTATTGATGGATGGTATAGCCCTTACTCACCATTTTCCAGAGCAGAAGAGAAGAATTAATAGAGACACTGACAAGGTATATCAAAAAGATATATATATATATGTACACACACATACATACATATATATACATATATACTTATATATACATTCATATATACTAGGACGGTGATGGTACACGTATTCGTACTGAAAATTTCAGTATGGGTCTCTCTGTTTCGTACACATATTGGAAACCTTTGTGTTTCTCCCGAGCAACATTCAGAAAGGGTCAGATGAAATCGCACCACTACGCATGCAAGCGTGCATCCTAATGCGAAGCCGGAAGTTGTTAATGTGAATACAAGTACAGCACATTTTAAATGCAGCACCATAATAGATATTTATGTTGTTATGGTTTGTATTATTTGAGACAATATTTGTCTAATTTGAGGCTGAAAGCTGCTAATGTGAACACAGTACAGATCAGGTACAATTTTCTAAATGTTAATTTCCGTTAAAATGTCTTAATGGATATTTATAATATTTTTATTTACTTGAGAGAATATTTATTTTGGTTTACTTTTAAGTTAATTTTAGTTTTTATTAGTAGGTTGCAGCAGTAGTGGCAGGTGCTTTTTCAAAAGACTGTCATACTTTGTTCAGTAAACCACTGTTTAGTAGAGAAAAAAGAAGCATTTTATATTTTGTCTTTTTAACCCCCTCTCCACATCTCACAGTGACCACATATGGTACTGCCTTCACAAAGACAGTGATGTCAAATCATGCATCTCTCCTCTCATTCTGCTAAGGGCCTCATAGTGAGGAAGACTTTGCGTGAACTAGATGAGGTCATCAGCACAGGGCAAAGAAACTCCTTGCTACAGTCTCTCAAAGGCATTGCGAATTTTGGAAAATATTGGCAGAGCTATTAAGGGGGCACTTGTTGGGTTTGATTCCGATCATTAACACAGTAACAGTTACACGGAATGTCAAATGTGATGGATCCTAAATGTGTTCATCCAGTATATGGCTACAACATCCATAGACCTGTGATTGCACATTGATCCATATCACAAGAATCACAAAGCACCATTAAATAAGTAATATGTAGCATTTAATCAAATACAATTTATTCATATATTAAAAAATTAAGCACATACTGTAGAATAGGTTTTACTTTTTTGCACCAATATAATTTTTAAATCAAGGGACTGTTGACTTCATCTTTTAATAGGTGTGACTTTTTTTCAGTGTTTCCAAACAAGCTCAATTAATAATGTCTTCTGGGACAAAATACAGCATGAATTCTGGCAGTGTAGTACAAGAGATTTTGATAGAAACATCAAGAAATGATTGGTCATAGTAGAGAGTTCCAGCATATCAAATTTAATGATAAGCAGCTACAAGGTTAATGAAGGAAAATTCAAATGTGACAAATATTACAAATGAGACATGTTGAAAGCAAAACGGCCAGAGATGGGGGCCCTTGAGGAAAAATTGTTCTGCAACAACACACGGTACCCTGAGGAAGTATTGCAGAAACGGTATTGATTTTGTTCGTTTATTTCTTTTGTGAAGTCCACTATAAATGGCATTTGCCATATTTCATTACAAAACATTAAGAAATTTGGATATCAGAATTTCAATAGATTTCCAGAATATTCTGTGATTGACCTAGTAATCATTGCCCATTTTCATTATTATATATCAGTATGGCAAACAATATTAAATTGACTTTAATATCAACTATAAAAGGATTTTATAATTCTCATGTCTTAAATAATCATGTTAATAGTATAATGAAGAATGTTAACAATAGTTTTATATTACTGTCTCATAATGAAATCACAATTAACTCTTGCTAATTGCACTCTGGACCATAATTACATTATTAAACAGATACAAAAGAGTGTTCATCTAAAAGTGCTTTAGGGAATAATTGATATCCGGCTTGTATACTTATGCTGTCTTTTTTATTGCCTGAGCAAATAGAAATATACTGATACAGCATCCATGTAATATTATTTTTTCTTATACCCTTTCCAAAATATCATCAACAGCTGCAATATTGACTTGCTGAATATCACTGTCTGTCAGAGTATAACCAAACCAACAGATTAATTCAAAGAACTTACTCTGCGTTTTTGCAGACCTATGCATGTCTAAGTTTGCCGTGCAGAGGCCATGGGGATTGGGCAGTCCGTAGACCAGATCCCAGCTTTATTTCCACACTGTTTTTGACCTGGTATATTCTGTTGTAATGTCTTTATAATTTAGCTTGAGTTCCCTGAAGCAGCCATGTTTGGAATGGCCGTACATAAAAAATAATTAAGCAAATTAGGTTGAATACTGGGATCAAACTTCAAAGTGCATTGTCAGATAATCCACATGCTACACACTCAGCCCACTGAGAATTTGTGATGAAGATAGTGAAATTATGTTTTATTTGCCATTTGTACACATATCAGTCGAGCTTCACTGGAATTCTTCTTTTCACATATCCCATCATGTTCTCACGTGAAACATACGTACACATGGAGGTGAGAGCAAAGCCATTGTTGTCATCAGTCTGTCAGTCCTGGAATTTGAACCGGCCGCTTTCTGATCATCAGTCCTGATGAATGATGCCTGCCTTCAGGAGAATGTACTCCTGCACTCTTTGTCTCCCTCATTCAGATGGCTACACCACAGACGACATTGAGTTCTACTGGCAGGGAGGCAGCTCTGTCACTGGAGTGGACAGCATCGAGCTGCCTCAGTTCTCCATCATCAACTACAGGACCCTCTCCAAGAAAGTCGTCTTTGCAACAGGTAGGTGTCCAGGTCTTACCTTATGCTAATAAACATTCAAACAAGAATATATACCCCAAATATCTATTCGCTTTCCAAAGATTGCTCTGACTCTTGCTTGGTAATAGAGATATTATAAACAGATTTTTTGACCATTCAAAAACAAATACCACTACTACTAATAATAATAATATCAATAATACTACTAATAAACAAATACTAATGTAACTGTGTGACACAGTTACATACATATATTCTATAAGGAATACACTTACAAAGTCGTGGACCAATGTAGTTTCATCACAATGATGATTTATTGAGCAGAAAATGAATTCATGTAACGTAAGTGTAGGCATACATCGAGTATTCACAAGCAGCTCAAGTAAAACTTTAGGATAATTCTTTATCACCACCACAACCCAACGCCCCCACCCCGCCCTGCCAAGGTGGCCACATGCTTCAAATGAAAAATGGAATCAATGCTGATTAAGCAATATTGTATGAACGATAATGACAGTTTCAGGCAGTGGTCACGGTTTACACTGTCTGTGTAAGTCTCCTGAGACAAACTTTTATGTTCTAATGTCCACGACTGTCCCTAGTTCTCAGCAATGTTCCAGAAGGTAAAACAAGAGGCTTTGCAATTATGAATGCCCTTTAAGGAAGACTCACTGAACTTTGTGCAAACTTATCCGTATTTATATGGCAGGTCACGTCAAGATGTCAAAGATGTGCAGGCAACCTGCAATTCATGGGCAGAAATTGCAAATGAGCATATGTTTGTTTGTGATCAGTATGTGGCTCTGCTCCATTCGGCATGTTCTAGTTTTGTGGCGCGACATAGAACAAGGCGGCGACATCATTTTAAAGATGTGGCAGCTTCTTCTCATCCATGTGTTCAATTTAATTTTCGTCTGGGCTGTTTGAAGTACGCAGCCACCTTCAACCCCATATATTGTGTCATGAGTTAATTTTTGCATATAAAAGGTGATCTCCTGAGGTGTGATGAGCCTGAGAGAGTGGTGAGTCCCCATAATGACCAGCTTCCCAATAAATGCTAATTCAATCCCTCCTCTGGCCAAATGACAGTTCAGTCACGCCTTATCACCTCTGTGGGGCCAGAGGACACCCTCATTCTCCCCCTGACATTGGCCCACTGATCATAATTTGCTAACAGTGTCTGCATTCAGATCATCAACCAAGAACACTTGGGGCATCATTAGTACTTTTCTATGCAAGATTACTTTTAGTTATTTTGTTATTTAATGCATCTGAAATTTCAGCACGTTTTTTCTTGAAAAGGCGTGTTTAATGATCCTATACATTTAAATATACTTCCTGTACTTTACAAACACTATAAAAGCTCCTGATAGGCATCTAATTGAAGAAGCAGCTTGGTTTTCCATGCAAAGGAGAGCTGGTGTCCCATCACAGCATCCCTAGATCTCCTGATCTCGTCACAGATTTTTTGAGACATGTTTGGTGGACCACAGCGTCTGACTCCCAATTCGAACAGAAATATAGTTAAAAAGAATGCGTTCCTCTGTTAATCACACAGGGATGCTTGTTTTCCTGAAGAATTAATGCATGCTGTTGCGTCTTCAGTCATAAGTTCATAAAATCTTATCAGAATTTGTGCTAGTGTTTTGGCAGGGAACAATGTAAATGAGGTGTTGTTAGTGTCGGGCCATTGTATACATTTTGACTCATTCTCTTGATAAATGCTTATTTCTCTTGATAAATGCTTCAGTGCTCTCCTCTCTGCTGTTAGGACAAGTTTATAAGAATAAAATTTTTGAACAAATAAAGAGACCTGCATAGCAGACCTGAATCTGAAATGAAACACTCATGAGGAACAAAGTCAATCGCAAAAAATCATCTCCTTTGTAATGCTATGAAAAAATGGAGAATGCCCTGGAGGTTAGTTCATTATAAACTAAAATTTTTAAAAGATAAAATAATAGATAATTGAACAGAGAGCATATAATCTTTTTAATGTTTTGACCGTAGATCTTTAAACACGTAGTCAAAATAGTGACAGTTGGAACATGAGTGATTATGAATTCAGTAATGACAGATTCATGGGGAGAAGAGCCTGTACTCTTCATGAAGCTTCTTGAAGTTCTCATGGGTGATACTTTGCATTTGTCTTAAATCGTCCATCAGGATCCTACCCCCGACTCTCCCTGAGCTTCAAGCTGAAGAGGAATATCGGCTACTTCATCCTACAGACCTACATGCCCTCCATCCTAATCACCATCCTGTCCTGGGTCTCCTTCTGGATCAACTACGACGCGTCTGCAGCCCGAGTAGCCTTGGGTACGGCCCTGTCACTCTCACACACCTGTCCATTTCACCAAAGGGCTGTGTCTGCACAGCTCTGTTCATTGATTAAAATATCAGATAAGATTCAAAGACAAGCAATTCCCGGGTTATGAACGAGATCGGTTTCCTAAGTCTGTCTTTAAGTCGAATTTGTAGGTAAGTCAGAACAAGTAAATACGATTCTTACTTAGTGTCAATTCGTGAAGTGTTTGTCTCCGTGCATATCAGACACTTAACAAGCACTTCCCAATACACAAAAACATCTTAAAATAACAATATGGCACATAATAATAATACTAATAATAAATAAATAAACAAAAACAAACTATCTATTGTACTGTACTGTACCTCGAGCCGACAGACCTCTGAAGCCACACAATGTTTTCATGATCATCACAATGGAGTGTGTGTGTTCGCTATTATGAACCGTATTGTATTTATCCTGAATTTTTAATAGGCTTTATGGTGGTTTGTTCGTAAGTACGAGTTGTCCATAAGTCAGATGTTCTTAACCTGTGGACTGACTGTATCGAGAGATACTGAACGAGAGTCTGAATGAGGGGATCGAGGTGACTAGACATCCCAGGCCCCCTGAGAAAGTGGTACCTTAGTACCACTGTAGTACCGCCTCAGAGACGTCACTGTTATCATTATGCCACAACTATGGGCGCTTAGTGAGGCAGGTGAGTAATTACCTTTGAGGACAAAGGGAATATAGTTTCAGTTCTTGAAGCTCCAGAAATTACAGTCCTGCTGGAATCCACTTAAGGAATCTTGCACAGCATGATCTATTCCTCACTCCCCTTACGAATGTTGCATACACTAGTGTTACGTACCCCTGATTACTACATCCTAAACATCATATTTGTGAAATTTCTAACTACAATTCTCCTTCATTCACAATGTTATTCTGTAATATAGCGTGATCTCTCACCCACATGCACACATACATGCTGGCATTAACTACATCCAGTTGGATATCATTACTCCGTGTCTTTTTGAAAGGTTTTAACTTCTGAACCAAAATGCCCAAGTCGGCAGAATCAGAAATGAGATCTTCAGCGGCTGTCTCTAATTCTCTACACTAAAGTTAGGGGGTTTGGGGGCTGGTTCTTCTGCTTTAAACCAAACAGTGCAGCGATTACTTTGGTGGCAAAATAGCACTACATAGCATTTCATGCAAGTTTGTTTTTGCTCAGTGTGTGCGCTACAGGCTAAGGAATGTGATATTTGGATACTGCTTACTTAGGTTTCTTGTCACAGAAAAAGTATATTCTTTCGCAGGCCAGTCTCATGCCGGAAAATAACAGACCTCTTATCTTCTGATAATGAAAAGCATTACACCACTTGAGATTTTGCAAAGACCTTTCTTTTGTTGTTTTATTTTTATTATTGCCTCTTATGTTAAGGTGCCTTTTTTTCCACAATAAGCTACTTGTTAATGTGAATCTGAATGTGGTGTGAGGCAGACATGGTTACAAAATGAACCAGAAAGGAGCTAAAGAGTGTGCAGCATTTCACCAGAAACCTGCCGTATCGTTATTCTCCTTTTGTGTGGTCTTATTCTTCTTTTTTCCTCATCTGTTTATGGATCTGGCAACGGAAAGAAGTTCACTGCCTCATGCTATTCTTTGAAGCAAAAGTGACTGTTACATAAAAAAAAATTATGTATTTTATTTATAATGCAAAGACCATAATATTCATATTTCTCGTACTTTTACACATACATTAAAAACATCACTTGTAATTTGTGTGGACTTTTTTTTCCCAGGCTAACATTTATTCTTACTCAATTTTGTTTTAATGGATAAACACAGAGGATGTTATTCATTAACATGAAATATAATGTTTCTCACATTTGAGGTACTATTATATGCAAAATAATTCATATATGACAGGGGACATATATTAAGACCATTCTCTGTTGCAGCTCAGTGGTTTTTCAGGTTGTACAGTATAGGGACACATTTTTGCTCTTTAGTCACCCAGTATGCTAGGGACACATTTGGAAGGTGCGATGCACAGCTAAGCATGGCATTGTTCCCAGAATGAATATGCAGTTTGCTCGTTGCTGCTTTGTTTGCACTGATTAAAAACACTCATTTCACCTTCTGATGATAAAGGTCAGGCGTGGTACTTACACAGATCAGCACCTGCTCATCTTACATATGCAGGTTACACATTAAACAACATCCTATCAGTTTATTACTGCTGCTGTGGCTGAGTGTTAATGTAGCTTTAGCCCCTGTAGCTGATCTACAATCATTTTATCGTACATTTTTTTTTCATCTCTTTTCTTTTCCTTAGTCTAATTAAGTGAATATGTAATTGGTGTCATACAGGTCATTTTAATGAATTTTGATTAAACTTCTTATCTGTTAAATACAGTGTTTATTTCCATTTATTTCCATCTTAAAGCAACATATGTACCTGACTATTTTACATTTTTCTGCAATATTTTTTAAAAGAGACTCTCCGTTGCATAGAAGTTGCATAAAAAAGGTTTACTTCACTAGGTTTTTTTTTGACCCAGAATTAAATTACAGTATAAACCATCACCTGGCTTCCCACATTCAGTCAAATGAAGTCTGTCACTGATATAACAGAGATCCTAGCACATGAGAGGTCAATAACTGACCTACAGCTGTTGCATGTAAAAGCAACTTTAGAAAAACAACTCCTTTCATTTTTTTCCACAAACCAGGAATAACAACTGTGCTGACCATGACTACCATCAATACTCATCTCCGTGAGACCCTTCCCAAGATTCCTTACGTGAAGGCCATCGACATCTACCTGATGGGCTGTTTCGTTTTCGTCTTTTTGGCGCTGTTGGAGTACGCCTTCGTCAACTACATCTTCTTCGGCCGGGGCCCTCACCTGCAGAAGAAGGTCGCAGAGAAAGCGGCCAAGTCCAACAATGAGAAGAGCAGACTAGACTCCAACAAAGTCCAGGTGGGCAAGCATTTTCATTCATTATTTGTGTTTTTTATATACTTATATAATTTTTGTAGTTACTCTTTGAATTTAAAATAATAACTGAATACTGAGAGTCATACACATTTTAGAGTATGGCGATAGAGTGTAATCATTATGATTGTTTAGCAAAACTTGGAAAAAAACGTCAAAATCATGGCACTCTCTACAGTAATTTCCCTAACTGCTGACACTTCCTTTTCAGAAATGGTTTTGTGTGTGTACTCAGAGGAGATCATACAGCGAAAACAACTATGTATTTCAAGGATAATTCCAATAAAATTGTTTGAACAAAAACAACTCCTCGAACTGTAAGTGCAGCATATGAAGCTGCAATCCTTAAGTGGCGTCCTGGTCTTTAACACACAAGTTTGTATCACAATGATGGTGAAACTTTCACAAAAAGAAAGAAAAAAGAGACAAATATATACATGCATTGATGGTGTCAGTGTGTGTGTCAGTGTGCGAAAGTGTGTGCGTCAGTGTGTGTGTCAGTGTGTGTGTCAGTGTGCGTCAGTGTGCTTCAGTGTGTGTGTCAGTGTGCATTAGTGGCTCTCTGCAGGTGTCTGTTAGGCTAAGGTCAAACGGCCAGTCTTGTGTAGTGAAGGTTGGTCAGTGAACACAATGATGAGCATGAATCCTCAACATGTTTGTGTCTTCTAAACCTCAAGGCATCAGGCACAGAATCTCAACAACAGTAAATGAGATCTAGCAACTTTTATACTCAATCATTTCTAATGTGCAAAGAATTGCAGAGCCCTTGTTTCTTTACTCAAGATGACAAGCAAGTCCTAAGCCATTTCACACAGGAACTCCGGACATTATCTGGAGAATCAGGTCCAGACATTTTCCACAGTCGCCCTTCACATATGTGGCACAAAACCAGAGAATGTCTGAGTCGGAGACATTCACATCTACTAGAAATACCCACTTGGGTAGGGCATGCAGCAGGCCGGGCGTGATGCAAGAAGTATGTTGCGGAAATCACAGTGTTTTCTTTACTGTACTACTGACAGAAGTTTCTGAATCTTGATGTCACTGCAGTTAGCCGTGTTGGTTGGGGTTTTCTTTGTGTAAATGACCCTTCTTTGTCCTCAGATGTATGCATTCTTGCATTTTCACATCAGTTGCACAATAGGAACATCATCAACACACTCACTCGCTCACAGTGAATTCTCCAGTATTCTCCCTGCTCCATTTTGGGTCAATCAGAAATAACCCAAACTTTGTACTAGGGAGCTAGCAGGGTAAAGTCCATTTAATCTAGTATACAGCCCCTCTGGGCAATTTCTAGAACATAAGAACATAAGAAATTTACAAACGCGTGGAGGCCATTCGGCCCATCAAGCTCGTTTGGGGAGAACTTAACTAACAGCTCAGAGTTGTTATAGCTCTGATTTAAAGGAACCCAGGGTTTTAGCTTGCGCTACACTAGCAGGAAGACTATTCCATACTCCAACTACACGCTGTGTAAAGAAGTGCTTTCTCAAATTCATTTTAAAATGTTCTTCTGCTAATTTCCACTTATGGCCATGAGTTCTAGTATTGAAACTAATATTGAAGTAGCCATTTGGGTGAACAGCATCCAGACCTGTTAGAATCTTATACCTGGATCATGTCCCCCTTTAGTCTCCTTTGCTCGAGACTAAACAGATTCAGCTCAGCTAACCTTTCCTCATAAGACATTTGTTAAGACCAGGAATCACTATTGTAACCCTACATTGCACCCTAAAGTTCAGGGTGGCAGTGCAGGTCTGAAAGGGGCTTTTTAGGTAAGTTAAAGCATGAGGTTTGATGAAGTTAAAGGGTTAAACTCATGCATAGAGAAAGTCAGTGATCTAAAGAAAAGTTTGAGAATACTTAAGCTGTCTGTAGAGACATCTACTGTTTGTTATAGCTACTATACTTTTGGGTAGAGGGGCAGTCAGTCAACCTTGAATGTGAGAGCGATAGAATAATCCCTTTCAGCAAAACTGTCACGTATAGAGATATGCATTGATGAGGGGACTCATCCTGGCACGTAGTAGGAACACGTGGTCCAGCAAATGCAATAGTTTTCCAAAAAGAAATGCAGTCCAAACATTAATCATATTTAACAGTGTCACTGTCAGGGAAGCAGTTTGTTGCCATACCCATGTACTGTAACTCCCTAGCTTTTATCAGCCTATGGCAGGCCATTGCTTTTTATCATTGTTTTCCATCCCAGTCCTCAAGGACTCCCAGACAGTCTATGTTTTTTGCTCCCTCCCAGCTCTCGGCAGGAAGCAGAAATGTGTAGTATATGGTTGGGAGCTGGGAGGGAGCAATCTGGGGGTCCCTGAGGACCGGCTTGGGAAATACTGCTTTAGGTTACTCATCTTTCACCCCATGGAGCCCGCTAGCTGAAGCAGCAGTACTGAGTAATTGTACATCACCTTCTTCGCTATTGTGGGGGCCATTTCCCTAGAAACTTTGCTGAGTTTGCAGACTTGCAATATAAAAATAGGGGAATGACATAGGAGAAAGTAACATTATTAATGTAATGTGAATATAAATGCAAACTATTACAATAGTTCATAGTTTATCAGTGAGGGAGAATGGTGCGGACATGAGATAATGTAAGCATTATTTTGTTCATCATATTTCTGGAATGTGAATTAAACAGTATCGTTTCTGTTTGTGCTTGCTGGCTAACTAGGTCTAGCTATGCCTGAACCTTTTTTAATGCTTACACCGTACCAGCACACAAAATGGAGCCTTTCCGAAAAAAAGAGCATCTTCTATGGTGGCTTTGATGAGACATGAAAATAATCATTAAAAACCGGCTCTGCTGAGATGGTGAAGCTCAGATTTGACTTTCCACACAAGATAACTGGCCAGGCTTGGCCCAGATGCCCCTTTTTTGATTTATGAAGCTCTCATCAGAGCAGGGTAAAAGTTTGTAAATATATATATTCTTTCCTGAAACTTTTCAAGATTTGCTGTGGGTTTGGGAATCCTAGAGGGGCTGCTGTCTCATTGTTAGATATTGTTAAAATTTAAACATGGAGCCTCTCTGCAGTCTTTTACCAAGCAAGTAGGAATGGGGACTTTATTTGGGGTTAGGAATGGATATGGGCTCAAGAAAACGATGGAGTGAATGCAAAATAAAAGAACCCTTTTCACTTCAGCATAAGGGAATTAACCAGGAAGGGCTAGACTCAGATCTGGCATTAGATGCTGCAAATGTATTAGCTTCATAACAGAAGTCCATTGACAAGCAATGTTGAACATATCTGCACATATCCTTTGCAAAAACATTTTCTTTTTATTAAGTGTTGTCAGTTTTTGACTGACTCATTCAGTTCTGTTGTTTCCATTTTACTATCACTTGCAATTGTAGTCAATCTCTAATACTAATACTCAGGGACACTAAACAGAAATGTTTGGTGTTTTATGTTATTGTAAAGGTGCTACTAATTAAAAAGCACTGTACATGATCTGCAATAAGGCCCCGGTGAAGTGAATGAATGTGTTCATATGTGACCCCCCACCCGCCATCTCCATTATGTGTGTAGCTTGTCTGAAATCTCTTTTGATATAGTGATGGTAGAATTCCAGTTACAGTTTGCATCTATTCTCCATGTAGGATTACTGTTGGTTTACTACCTCGCTTGATACTGTTGGATTACTACCCCGCTTGATACTGTTGGTTTACTACCTCGCTTGATACTGTTGGTTTACTACCCCGCTTGATACTGTTGGATTACTACCCCGCTTGATACTGTTGGTTTACTACCTCGCTTGATACTGTTGGATTACTACCCCGCTTGATACTGTTGGTTTACTACCTCGCTTGATACTGTTGGTTTACTACC
>JAODKC010008830.1:0-27201 GCA_026777985.1 Mormyrops attenuatus
GCTGTAAAAACCTCCTTTGCCCCCCCTCCCACACCTGCCAAACATGAAGGCTTTGATTTAAACATTCCTGAGAGGGCTAGGGATGGTGACACCAGGATAATGGGCAGCTGTTTGAGGGTGTCATGCTTGGCGGGTCGGCCTCTCTGATGCCTGTGAGCCCCCAACGCCCTTCTGTGGGCAAGCAGTTAGATTGAAACCGAAGGGGTCATTGTTATCAGAGGCGATCACGCTAATGGGATTGTCACCCCCCTCCCCCCCGCAGTCATCCACCCAGCTACTCTCTGAAATATTCATGGGCTGCAATCTTGACAACAAACCTGGGGGAGAGCCGGGCCTGGCGCCCCCCCAGGGCCTGGGGGGCATCACTCTTCAGTTCTTTTTTTAAAGAAAAGTATTAATAAATAAAATAAATAGTGCATTGGATCGTTTTCAGTTGTCTCCAACCTGTCAAAGCACAGAGACAGCGGGTCACGGCTATGGCCGATCTTCCCACATCAATGTCCGGAACTGGGATGCGGTCCCTGTTCGTAATTGTAAACGGGATAACTGGGGAAATAAAGCGGCTTGTCTTCCCTTGGTCACATGACGTGGGACTGACATTCCCTCCATCCTGATTTGTCAGGTGATAGATGGTGATGGGCTAAGTGCACGAGCATAAAGCACTTTCGCAATATGCCCAAGCACTGTGTGCCGAGCTGAGAAATACTGAGAAGCTCTTTAGGAACTGAAGCACATAGTTTCATTTCACGGCACCTCCAGTGCCGCTGCCCGCGCAAGCAAACTCGCGTGGCTCTAAATGAATCTCTCTCTGCTGGGAGGTCAGTGTTTTCAGAATGTGCCGTGTGCAGTTAATGCATACCTGCAGTTTCCTCTCTGATTATTACTGTCCGAAGTTCTGTACTGGCAAGCCGCTGAGTGTGCTGGTCTTGTTCCCGCTGAGTTGTTAATTAATTAGGCTGGATAGGGCTGTTTATTGCCTTGTGTTAAATGGAATGTGTCAGCTGAGACTCATTTTCCAGTTGTGTTAATTAAGGTTAGTTATGGCATGTTTATAATAGTGACAACACTGTCCATCGATCCAGCTTTCAGCCTGAAATCCATTAGCACCTGCAGCCCATCTCATACACATAGTAGTGGAAATTTATAGATGCCATTAAATGGTATAAAGTCCCTCCCAGTTAAAGGAAGAATTTGTGTTTATTGCTACTCTTCCTATTTGTATCAGGTTTAAAACACCACTGGCCTATCCCAAAACAAATGTAAGGGGAGAATGGCAGCAGACATTTTGAGATTTTCGGTTGACAGAGGTAATCTGTTTACTCAGCACTGTGTCACCTAAAGGAATGGTGTTTTGTCTCTTTCAGCACCTGATCGAAGAGAAGCCTGACGGCCTAGTTAACGAGGCAGCCAGGTGCGGTTTTATTTTTTATTCAGTTGTTTAATTGTGATATTCAACAACTTAGTCATCAGACACTACAGAGGAGACACGTGTATTTAGCTGTTTGCATTTTTCGGAGAAAGAATTGCAACAAATTACAGGAGAATCCTCGCTTTTCGCTGCCATAAAATACAGCTGTTTCCCCATCCTCTGTGTTTGTCTATTTCTCTCTAACCAAATGTCCGGCCTTCCTCACCGCCCCGTGATCCCAGCCACCCCTGGAGTGGGGCGGGGGGCGGGGCGGGGGGGCAGCTGTGAGTAATTCAGGCAGCCAATGGGAGCTGCCATGGTCCGTCACCCCGCCAGGTTAAGGCCACGTAAATGAGTCCTCTTTCCGTCTGCTGT
Source organism: Mormyrops attenuatus (assembly GCA_026777985.1). Classification (NCBI taxonomy): domain Eukaryota; kingdom Metazoa; phylum Chordata; class Actinopteri; order Osteoglossiformes; family Mormyridae; genus Mormyrops; species Mormyrops attenuatus. The sequence continues at coordinate 1,784 of JAODKC010008830.1, forward strand.
AGGGCTGTGTGTCTCCTCTGCTCCTCTGATTTTTATAAGGGGGATGGGGTTAACCTTTGGCCCATTCTGCAGGCAGGTCGCCCTGGCTGACCTCACCATCATCAACAAGACTGACCTGGTGTGTGAAGAGGAGCTGAGCCAACTCAGAGAGACAGTGAGGTGAGGGGAACCTGCAGCAGTGTGTGGCAGTGCTGTGCAGTTGGTGCCACCTGACCCTCTATAGTATGATGTCATAATTAACGCCCCACCCACTAGTCACATGATGACAATAATGCCAAATATTACTTGGTCAGGTGGAGCTCTGTTACTGTCAGACATGGATCCGAGTCTCAGGGAGTTTGGATCCCAGCTGTACCATTTGTTAGAATCGTTCTTAAAGAACGAGAACCTGAGATGCATCCAGTTTTCCATTTATTTTCAGAAAATGACATTTCAGTTCTTGAGCTTCTGTAATTCACTATCTGGAGCATAACCTGTTTCATCTCTTTTTCTAGATCGATGAACGGCCTTGTAAGAATTTTAGAAACCCAGAAATCCAGGTGGGACTCTAAAACCATCTTTTCTGTCTTTTACCTCTTATCTAGCATGAAGTACCAGTGCCATCACAGGACATACACACAATATAGGCACTTTAGTGACGTCTGTTATGCTGCGTTCCATTTGAACTCGTTACTTGCAAATTCCGAGTTAATAGTCGGAAATTTCAACTGGAATTCTGACTCGTGAAAGGGGAGGAATCGACACAACCCCGAGCTCAGAATCCAAGACGGCTGTGCCCTTTATCAACAGAAGTGAAAGCTGCAGTTAAATACTGCTTATTAGCACTTATGTCTTATTTGTGGCTCATTAAATCAGTCGTACATGTCGTACTGTCTTACCTCTATCTGTGGACTTGTTGCTACGGTGTTATATGCACAAAATACTTATCCACTGATATTGCTAACAATTAACCGGGCTAGAACTGGGGCCTGTTTCATTAAGCAGGATTTCTTGCTTAAGTGGACTGCTTGTTGAATTTAAGGTTCTCTTGGCTAATTATACCCTTTCCCTGGTTTACTACACACTAAAGTGTGCAGTAGTGTGTAGTAGGAACGTGTTACGCCCTAAAGTGTGCATGCAAACTGTTGCATTCTTAGAGCTCTCTGCAGAATGCACAACTGCCTCTGTAGACCATCAGAAAAAGGGTACATCTCTGGTACAGTTTTGTTTCCCGTGGTACAAACAACATTAATGTACCACCAATGGTACAAAAATGTTCCTTAGAGTTCATTTCTGTACCTTAAAAGATAAATTTACTGACAGCTAGGGTACAACTGGCAGACCCTTGAGGGTACAGCCTCAATTACAATTAATTATACCCTCAAAGGTACAAATTGGTCCTTTTTTGACAGTGTAGAGCACAGTGGAAAGGTCTCTCAATCAAGAATCATCTTGTTCTTCTTTCAAAAGTTGATAAGTAAGTACTTCATTTATAAGAAAAAAATAGAAAAACTACAGGTAGTTGGTAAGGAACAAAATATTATGAACGTTTGACTGTGGTGGGTAGGACTGTGTGCAGACACACCGAAGAATGGCTGCTCTTAAATGAAACAGCACATGGAGCATAAGAGGAAACAGGTCTGTCTGTTTGTTTAGCTGGAGTAGCTGCGGGCCAGAAGAGCAGCCCGCTTGATTCGGTGTAATTGCCATGATCCGAATGCTGGATGTCTTGGCTTCTCTGGGGACATTTCAACATTTTTTTTAGTTTAATTTGTTTACTAGTCCCTGTAAATTGGGTCAGATGGTAGAAGGCTGTGCAGATTTTCTTCTTTGACGCTATGTGTGGTTCCAAGAGCATGTACTTTCAGGGGGAAATGGTGACCCCTAGCCCTCTTTTTGGGGGGGGGGATGCTTGTCGCTTCAGCCCTTATGGATGACCCACCAGGGGTTTTTGATTGCTTTGTTGGTGTAACGAAGTAGATCTATCACTGCAGGACACAAACACTTTCCCTATGCCCACACTAACACGGCTCTTCTGCGGGGTGGGGCTGTCTTACTGCCGGACGGCCTAATCAGAGGTCCCCCCCCCTAACCAGGGACCTGTCTCTTTGGCTCACATTTGGTAATCTCTGTACACAAATGTGGGCTCCCTGGGGGGCATTCCTGTCACCCTTTTTGATGGAGAGGTTCCCACTGACATGAGCAAAAAGAAAGTTAAAGTAAATTAAATTAAAGGAACCCTGTGGATTGTAGGGGGGTAAGAGTTAACTGAACGTTGCACCAGCCCAGTATTTATTATTTAGATTTGAAAGCTTTGCACGAATTATTGTTGAGAACACAAATTAGGAGTACAGTCCAGTTATGATTTTGATTTCATTTTAATGGAAAAAATCCTGAATATTTCCAGTTTATTCCATGCCTTGCATCTAGATCTTCTTTTTTGGATGTTCACTCTCTTACATTGAGGCAATTCTGTTAACGATTGTATTGCAAGGCATTTTATGCAGTCAAAACATCATTACTTTTCTGCAGTCACGCATTCCCTTATTGTGACATTTGAATTTCCCATGAATCTTTGGTGAGAAATGGTCAAAGTAATCTGATATGCCCATATACACTCATGTTCATGTTTGAAAAGCACTAGCTATGATACACCATGCCAGAAACAACTAAAATGTTGTGTTTTCTGTAATATTAAGCTGCATTCATGTATGCTTGCTGCCTGTCTTTCTCAGGGTTGACTTATCCAAAGTGCTAGACTTGCATTCCTTCGACAGCAGAGGTGGAGCGCGGTAGGTATACCTGCTACAGGGAAATATTTCTATCCCAAACCTAAGTATGTAATGTTGTGTGTGTATATCTATGTGTTTCAAGGTTTTAGATTGTGCTTCTGCTGTTTTGTTTGTCATCTTGCTTTTTAGGAGTGTAAAAGTCACTAAAATTGGCTGCTGTTAGCCCAGCACACATGGGTGTTTTCTCGCTACCTTTTCCTCAGTGATACAGTGAAACCTGCAACCTGATCTATATGGGATGCTGGTTTCATTGTGAGATAATTCCATCCCTTTAAATTCAGCTGTCAATTTAGAGAAATCAGTCCGGATCTGTTTCTTGCCCGGTTGGGCTTAGTGAAACTCATCACTTGAATGTTGCCTGTGACCCTGTTATGGGTTTAGAATCAAATGTGTTTTACATTCACTTAATCAGTCTGCAAACCGAAAGTCCATCAAGCTTTCAGCCGCTTAGCTTGAATAGGGCTACACAGGCCTGGAGCATATGCCTGGAGAGGAAACCAGTCCATCACAGGGCGTATACATGCACATAGTCACAATCATACACTGTGAGCAGTTTATAGATGCCAGTTAACTACCAGCCAGTCATTTGGAGGGAGGTCATGCATGACGAGAAGAGCTTGCACAGATCAGAAGCAGGATTTGAACCCCCTTCGCTAGAGGTGAGAGGCAGCTACCCAATGAAACGTAATGCCGCTCTGATAAATTGTGAGTTATTCACTGATTTCCATTGTCCCGCATAACTGCACACAAAGGCCAGATGGGGATGCATTATAGCCTGTTGATAGACGAGCATCTTTCCTCCAGAGTCACCCAGCTGTTGGGGATTAAACCTTTGTCACACCAGGCTGCTGGGAGGAACCAATCTCAATGTGCTAATCTGTACAGATACTCTCTTTAAGAGCCTTTCACCTTTACTGTTACACATCTGCTGCTGGCTTTGCTGACCTTTGCAAATATAAATGACCCTTTTCTGTCTTGCTATAAGTGGCTTCTGGGTAATGTTAACCCCCCACCTCTCACCCCCAGCTACTGAATGGACCTGGCTGTGTGGTTTGGTCACCCTCCCTCTGGTTTCCTAGACCTTCAAATGCTTTCCCACCACAGGAACATTTTTTATGAACCAGAACCTTTTTCTCAAACCAGGAACTTCTGTCATGTTCCCATCGCAGGAACTCAGCCCAATTGTAGTCCCTCTGAGGTAGTTCCTATACCTTTTTTTAGTCACTCCCCCAGAGTAGGGGTGGGGCTTATAAGTAAAGTGCAGGGAAAAGAGGTACAAGTAGTGGAGCAAAAATCGAAAAGATGAAATTATTTTTGTATCTGAGTTACATCGTCTCCATATATATGCATCAGAAATAATTTTGTTCGATAACTGACATACTTCTGTCTAATATCGCCAGTGCTGGCAGTGTAACTTGTCAGTGCTTATTAGCGGGATAACGTTACATTGTTTTCAATTCCGTGGAAAAAGATCGATCTGTTGGCCAGATTTATTAATGAGTTATAGATATTTTGTGGGTCATATAAATTAAATATAAACAAAATGCAATTTGTTCCACATTATTGGACTGTGCAAGCATTTGGGAAAGTGATACACAAAAAACTGGCAGGAACTACAGAAGTTCCCAGTCAAGACAGCCCCAGAACTTGAAATCACGAAGTAGGTTCCTAAACTTTGGCTTGGATTAAGATTTCAAATTGCCCCCCCCCCCAAGTATATCTGAACTAAACCCAGACATGTACAAGCTAAGTTTAGTAGGTGGCCAAATTTTGGGGGGCCGGTGGGACACTGGTTGCTGATTTGTTTTCCGGCATATGGCTGGACTTGCTGACAACGATACATCTTGTTGTTATGGTTCCTGAAGTACACATTTATTTTGTTTTACCACAGATTTTTATTTATTTATATGATGTTCTCTCTTTGTCTAGGCTGCAGGAAAAGCTAGAAGCTGTGAAAACAGCACAACCGCATCTAGATAAGGTGCTGATGATCTGTGGTGAAGTACTGTGGTTTTTCCATTCATCCATTAAGTGTGTCTAACAGATGATTGCCTTGTGAAATTGCCGCAGTCTCTGGCTATCCCAAAGGTCAGATTACACCAAAACTGCATATTTGGCATTAGGAGTGGGAAGATATTTCCACGTTAAAACCTTGGCTGTTTATAGTTGAAATCTAGCAAAGCTAACTGGCCCAGTGAGAAAGTTTTATTTTTTTTTATTCTAAAGTTTTTAAAGTGGTATCGCCCTGAAATAAGGCTTGTTGCCTCACATATTTAACTGCAGCAAAGCCTGCTGTGACCAGTTGAAAAGTGGGTGTCTTACAAGCTTGTCCTGGCTTTGTTCTCCGCTTGTGTGTCCTGTAATGTTCACTCAGCAGGGCGCTAAATACCTCAATTGTCACCTGTTTCGCCTGATCCTCTTCAGACACTCCCACCCCCCACCCCCCCGGTGGCTCTTTTAATGCAAATGGGTCCTCCGCTGTCTGTTGTCATACAAAGCTTTTTCAAAAAAAGGAAGTGTTTAGCACTGACACTTGCATACGATACCATAAAAATTTCTACAAGTGACGTTTTGGTGCCCCAGGTAATTTCCCATGATGCAAATTCTATGTAGCTATGCTGGAAGTATCACAGTGGCCAAATTGATTGGGTTATAAGAAGGTCCACGTCACCATAATGGCATGTTCCTGTCATATAACTTCTGCTTCCGTGTTAATTACATCGACTGCTTCAGTTTTCTTTTCTTAACAAAAAGAATTATCTGTCTTGATGGATATACACAAATCTTGCCAAGGGAATTTTAATAAATGCCTAGTAGTGTTTTGATTGGTCCTCTGAAGGCTGTACTAAAAATCAGCACAAGCAAGAATTTTTCAGGCAACATTAGGACCTTACATTGTACACGATGGTGATACTCCAGTGTTATTTCCATTTCAGATCTGGCTAATTTTTATAGTCAGGAATAAAATGTTTTGTGAAGCTCTACAATGTGGAAATTACTCACACGTTTTATTGTTTTACTGTGCATAATTTTGCAGACGATTTTGACCGTGACCTTTGAAGTACCTGGCAGTATTTCTGAGGATGACTTAAATGTATTTGTTCAGGTAAAAAACAAAAAAAAACATTCCACCAACATTGTAGTGTTAATTGTGGGTTAACATCAACTCGAATAAAAATTAAGAGTTATTTAAGAATTTGTGTCTTTGCAGAATCTTTTGTGGGAGAGGTCGTACAAGAACAAAGCTGGATTGGTCATGAATGTTATAAGATTAAAGGTAAAATATTTGAGGTGTATTATCCAAACACACTATTTACACATGTGTGGAAGTAATGGTGTGAGACAGAGATGGGGTCATGTGATTGTTTTGTGTATTTCTTTTTTTTATTTTATTTTGGTGCAGGGTATTGTATCGCTGCGAGAAAAGGCCCATCAGATGATTCTCCAAGGGGTGCATGAGCTGTACGATCTGGAGGAGACCCCACAGGTGTGGAGTGAGTCTGTGCCCCGAGTCAGTCGGCTCATTTTCATAGGTGAGCACCACTGTACTACTAGTGCTGTCTCATTGTTATTCTGGCCTGTATGATGTCTTTGTGTTGTATTTGACTATATATACCGTACAATTGTATCTTTGCACTTTATGTGATTTTACCTGACTGCTGCATCCAAGTAAATCCTCCCCCATCATCCAGAAATTAATATATCTTATCTAAGTCTTATCCTATTTCCGTGTGACTGTGCTTTTATCACCGCTATTATTATTATTATTATTTGGTATTGAGTTGACATAACTGGTATTCAAGTACACATTTGTGGTATAAAGCTTAAAATGTGCATTCATTTCTTGTTATAACAGCGCAAATGCGCATTCATTTTATGCACATTTGCACTGTTATGACAAGAAATGAATGAATGAATGAATGCACATTTCAACCTTTATACTACAAATGCATAGTTGCATACCAGTTATGTCAATCTCTGATTATTATTATTTGATTGATTGATTGTAACTTTTGTTAAAAATGACCTATAATCTCACTACCTTACTCCGGGGTACAATAGCTACCCTCCTAGAACTGGAACTGGCAGTATTTCAATCCAGTACATTTAACATTTAGCAAACATTATTGTGGGGGGGGGGGGGTCTCAGTCACTGTTGTTTGGGGTTAAGGGCCTTGCTCAAGGGCCCAAAGGTGACATCACTCTGCTGCCATGGGATTTGAACCAAAAACATTCTGACGACAGACACAAACTCAGATAGCCGCACACTGTCCATAACCATCATGCCGGCTTGCATTTAATGTACCTCAGGCAGGGCTATTTACAGTGATTACACTGTGGCAGTCTGGTAATTGGTTGAGGAGTAGATACAGGTTATTAATTCCAACAGTGTTTTGTAATTCCTGCGTTATCCTGTGCTACGGCCGTGAACAAGGTAGACCTGACTTTCAAAACTGTGACAGTATCTCTTCTGTTCTGGACAGTCTTTTTCCCATTTTGGACACCTAGTCTAAACCCTCTGTCTTTTTTCTACAGGAAGGAATCTAGAGCAGGAAGTCCTTCGAGAAGAATTCATCGCTGCTGTAGTCAATGGAGCAAACATGGGCTAACACAAAAACTCTTTGTCATTCTTCTGGTAAATTTCACATTGTATCGCTGTATGTCTCTCCATCTCTAAAATATACAGCTGGGGCATCCTGTGTGATTGGTCTCCATCATCCATACAGAACATCTGAGTCCTCCGATCACTCTCAGCACAGCAGAGGTGCACTATGATGTATTACAGCTACTGCTCACAATGTATTACAGAAGCACTTTACAAATATAGGCGCGATAACATTCAGTTTTTAATATTTGAAATTGATCCCCCCCCCCCCATTTTTATAATCAATTAAACGTTTCTAAACTGTCTGCAATCTAAATTTTATTTTCAATGGCGATCATTTCAGTAATGTATTTTCCATAACGTCTTGTGAAGTAAATTCTACCACTTGAATTTTGAACAAACAAGCAAAAATCTCAAAGCTGTTTCTTAACGATTAATTGTCCTTGAAGGTTTACTGTTTCGCGCATTAAATTATAAGAATCGTGTTTAATTTTAGTCTATAGTTTTTTTTTTTTGTTTCTGATTTATATAATAGTAAAATTTTAATGAATTTGTTTGCGACTTTTTGACTTGTAGTATAGTTATAATAAATTGTATTTTGCTGCGATCGTTACGTGTCGATTTATTAATGGCAGATTTTTATGATAATTTCGTTTACGTTTCTGTGGAAAAGTGGCCATCTGTATGGAGTTTAAAAGGACGCGGGGTACGTTTGAGGGAGGCGCTGAGATTAACAAACAACTGATTGTCCTTCCAAGTGTTATTTTATCCGGATTTTTTCAATGTCACGGCCTTTTTCATAGCCTATATACTTAATAATAATAATAGATGATAATAATGTTACTGTTATTAATGATAATAATGTTAATGAGCGTTTGGGCTACATTAAATGTTTTCATGCAAGTTTAATTTTATCAAGATGAAATTAACTAATGAAATAATACTTCGTTTAAGCAAAATAAAACAGGCGTATTATATTCTCGCCGTTGTCGGGCACTCATACGTACCTGCAGTTTGTCTGATTTCTAAGGGAATTGGCGTCGTTTTATTCATGTTCACTTAACCTATTACAATTGAAAAGGTGAAACCACCAAGATTTTCCAGTATCCCGCAAACCCGCAAAGTTGAAGAAATGGGTGTGATCGGCTTAAGCACTCGTTTGCAATTAAGATTGACTTTGGCAGTTAAGTACATATCCGAGCCCCAAGGATGTTCTTTGAGGAATTTTTTTTGTTCATTCAGATCCCCCTAATAAAAGTCTTCCATGTTGCATTGCCTAAACTTACACTCTAGCTGTGTCGCTTCCTACCTGATTCTGATGCTGATAGCCCATTTTACTGCCTTCTATAGCACCTTCCCTCCGGTGCCGGCGGGGTGCTTTTCCATTGCCATTTTCATGGTCACACCACCTGCAAAGATCTTGAGGTGACAAACCAAACTAAGCCCTAGGGGGTCGAGGGGAGAATCATGCGTGGTGTTAAAATTCACGTCTTGTGTCTTACTGCGACACTGGGGTAGGCTACTTCGATTTTTAATAAATATGAAGAATGCTTCAATACCTTTTTTCCCCTTTGGTACTACACATTTTCATCAATAGTGTTCGCCTCTCGGGACTATCACATTGCAGTGCTTCATATATTACCAGCCAGACTCTCCGAGTTAACTTTTACATTGTGGGTCTATTTCGTGTCGTTTAATGTCAACTTGAATATATCGAGTAAAATATAGGCTACATAACATAACATGCATTAATAACATAGATTCACTCATTTCTCCCTGCATGAAAATTAAGGAGCAAAATATGCAGTTGGGAAAACGTAGGAAGAGCGTTGAGGTTTTTCTGGTGTGTTACTGTTATAGGAGGCCGTTTATATATAGCATAATTATCGCAGAGCCTGTGTTTCAAGTAGTTAATAACGACTAACCGTTTCTTCGTTTAATGATCAAACGTGTTTAAAATGATTATCTGTGTTGTTCGTTTTCAGTTAAAAGTTTTTTTTAGCACTTTGAGTACCTTTTTATCTAAACCGTAATAACGGGTGTGATTTTCGATGTCGTCCTGTGTTGACTAGTTAGCATATAAACTAGGCTATACTTTCTGCGCTCGTTCTCCCCCATCAGCGCAATTGTTCTGATACCCTGCGGTGGCGCGCAGGTTCTGATAGGTTTAGCCATCAATGGGACAGTCAGGGGGCGAGGACCCACCCCTCATAAAAACCCGAATTGACCACTATCGTGACAAACTGCGGAGAAGTCGAGGGGGACAATCGGGATAGTAGTGCGGAATACCACGTGTTGACTTCGGTCTTCTTTTACACTGAATTTATCTTTGTGCTTGTATGTACATTTTAGACGAGAAGTTATGACTCTCTCGAAGGAATACGAAGCAAACCAGCAGCGAACGCTGGTGCCGCTGGATGAGGATGAAATCGATATTCTGGGGGACGATGACCCTCATGATCACCAAATTGCAGAGACATTCTTGTCCCTGCGAGATGCTTCCGTGGATAAAGCGTCGGCTGAGCCCCGTGCCGAACTGGACACTTCCGGAGCCGATTCGTCAGGTGAAAGCGAGAGCAGTTTCTGTTCATCTGGTAAACTGCATCACAACAGCGTCAAGCCGCCTTATTCCTACATCGCCCTCATCACTATGGCGATCCTACAAAGCCCACAGAAGAAACTGACGCTCAGCGCTATTTGTGACTTCATAAGTAACAAATTCCCTTATTACAAAGAGAAGTTTCCCGCCTGGCAAAATTCTATTCGGCACAACCTGTCACTCAATGACTGTTTCATTAAGATCCCTAGAGAGCCCGGAAATCCAGGAAAAGGCAACTATTGGTCCTTGGACCCTGCATCTGAAGACATGTTCGACAACGGAACCTTTCTCCGAAGAAGAAAACGATTTAAAAGAAGTCATCCGGACTATGTAAAGGACAGCCTTATGCTGTATTCCAATTTTAATTTTCGGCCTTATGGGCGCCCATATTGTGTTCAGGGTCAAAGTGGCGCAGGCGCAGGATCGCTCCGCTACCTGCCGCTACAAGACGGAGCCGTAACTCCTTATTACCAGTATCAGAGCGTCCGCAGCGGAAAGGTCCCGGGGCCCAAGGGACTTCAGATGCATCTATACGCAGCAGCATCTCTCCAGCCTCAGAAGGCCACACCTGTGCCACGAAATAAATGTTCTTTCAGCATTGACAGCATAATGGGAATAAGTTCTTCTAGTGTGCAAAACCCCAGCTTCCAGGGTCCGACAGAGTACTCCAGTTTGCTAAGGAGACCAACCACCTACTTGGTACAGACAATGTTATCCGCTCCAAGAACTTCGTTCAACTCGACTCCCGTGAATCTGAATCCACCCGAACTGCAGCAGATGCGGTACCTACACTGAAAGGAAGGTGGACACTTTCGTGTATAGACCACATGTTCAGTTGCTGCTGTGAATTGTGAACACGTATTGTGTAAACTGTAAGTTTTATATATAAAAGATAAATAGCGACATATAACACTGATGGTTGTAATGTATATAATATGTAGTAATATATTTATTAAATGCGTAATGTAAAGGAAGACAGTCAGGAGAAAACCAAAAATATTATGTACTTAAAGTTTTTGTCGGTACCTATATGTTTTATATGATTTAAAATGTTTAATTAAAATCGATATCCACCACTCCGCGTTTCTGACCCATAAATGTTACTGGTATATCTAGTTTTTTCTAAACGTTTATCGGTGTGTTGGGTATCATGCCTGTTTGTTAATAAAAAAAAGAAAAACGCGCCAAGGCCCCTATATTAATAAACTTTACCGAGAGATAATTGGCTAAGATAGAATTCCTGTCTGACATCAAACGCCTGCTCACTATACGTTTTATAGACACTGGTTATAAATTCAGTGGGATTGAATTAAAACGTAAAATAAATAAACTATTGAGAGTTTAGTTTTAGGCCATGTATAGTATCCAAACACTAAGCAGTTAATAATAATTATAGAGAGAAACATAAATACGTTGAAAAACAACGGTAGCACTGAACGATACATTAGCAGACCTGGGGTCAGATCGTTTAATTATCCAAGTGAGCAGTTGAAAACGGTGTATGCACCATGTTGGCCCCATGCTGACAGCAGCCATTAAAAAAATAATAGAATGACGTACTTGAAGACCACTTAGTAAATGTAATTTATGCTATTGGCGTTGCTGATTGTTAGTCATCACAGTCATCACAGATAATAATGAATCAAGTCAAGGATTTAATAAAAGTTTTGATTGAATAGTCTGTCCAGTTCGCAAATTACTCCAGCGGTTTTGATGTAGCTAATTTTAGGTCTATAATGGAATAATATACACTTGCTGTAAGATTTCTTGCGTGGCGTGGGAATCTAAAAGTGTGAGTGTAACGACGCCAGATGCACGAGAGTTGGCGACCCTGGCCAGCAGAAAAAAGGGTACAGCCCTACTACAGTTTTGTACCCCCAATAGTATATAAAATGTTCCTCAGAGTCCATTTCTGTACCTTAAAAGGTATAGTTACAGCCAAGGTATAGAATTGGCAGACCAGTGACAAGTAATTGTACCCTCAAAGGTACAAATTGGTACTTTTTTTCTGACATTGTGTGCCAGAAACTTCCATTAAGTGTATAAAACATGTTATAGGCATGTGAATGAAAGTTATCAGGAAGCACACAACCAATTTTTAACTGGTGAGGCACGACTTGCATTTTAGACTTTTATAATAAACTCAATTTATGCTTGAAATAAATTTTATTAAATGAACACAGTGAAAAGGCTCCTACATACTTTCAGTGTTTAGGCTATGATAAAATCAATGTATTTGCGTCTATTCAAAAGCATGAAAACTCATAATATGGATAATGATTGTAGAGCATGGGTTGGCGCCCTGTCCTGGCTCTGGAACACTGCAGCTCTGCATAGGACAAGCTGGTATAGAAAATAGATGGATGGATGGATGGATGGATGGATTTCAGCTCACTCAGTTCACTTTCAGCTGTCAGCTCTCACACAGCTTGTTAGATAGACATGTACGCCTATTACTTACAATTCCATGAATATCACAGGTCTTAATCATGTAGTCCTGAATGGCCGCGAGGTTAGGGCATCAATGTGATGAATTCGTAATCTGTATTGTTTGTGTGAATTGCAAAATTGAAGATTACAACGTTACTTTCAATACAAGCATATCTTAAACGCTATTATTGTAGGATCTGAATGTTGCAACAGTTAAATCAAGATTTATTAGAAGAATAAGATGGTGAGTCACGCTGCCCTCACCATGATAAGCGACTGGAAAGCGGATGGATGGAAATCGCGGGTCAAAATCCAACGCACTTTGACAGGCCTTCTTTGGGTTAATAATGCCACCGTGCGGTTCAGTTTCGCAATTACAAGCAGGAGACGCAAAGAGAGTAATTAACGGATTTTTATGTAGTTCTTCTATAGCTTTGTAATCCATATAAAGACAGTTGAATCCCCTATTTTCTTCAATAATAATTCAAATGGAGACGCTGCCATGATCCTGCGCAGGGCGTACTTGAAATTCTGGGGCCCCTGACAAAATGTAACCTTGCCTCCCCCGCCAAGTTCATGGGCTCGACGTATTCAAGGGCTCCGGTCAAGCGCTGGACCCCCTGAATCTGCCAGGGTATCCATGCCCCTCAGATGCCCCTAATTCTGCGTAGTCTTGTTCATTGACAAATGCGGGTTATAAGGATTGGATTGGTCAATTCTCCTCAGAAGGGAAACCATTGAATATTTTTTGTGTGTGTCGGAGAAGACATTAGGACATCCGTTTACGCCGATTATATATAGCACGCGCTTTGCTTTCCGAATGTCAGCTTTAATGGGCAGATATGGGCAATTAGCTGATCTCACATACTGACAGCACTTGACTCAATTTGACAAGTGCTGAACACAAAAAGCATCCAGTTACAGCGTTGCCCGAACAGAGTTTTCTTCCCCCTACTCCATGGCCTATTTTTGGCATTAGTTGCAGCTGATTGCAAAGATTTTTGGCCCTCCCTGATTTTTTTTTTGGCAGACGTTTGTCTTTGTTGAAAGAACTATTTGAAAAGGGTGGTGTTGTCAAGAGAGAGTCTTCTCTCCGTTTGCTCGCTGAAGTCTGCGTTGCCTCTATTAAAAAGTGTTGCCAGAAGGGAAACACTGAAGGAACGAACACGCAACGGAAACATCAAAGCCCATTCCACCCCCCTGGAAGCCGCGGCGCTGGAGCGCGTTGTCCGAGCTCATCCTGTTTTTAAGAGACAGCTGAACGCAATCCGGGATCTCTCTACCATTCAGTATCAATCAGGTCTTCAGAAACCAATGCAAGCTTCTCTGAGCAAAAGGAGAAGGCATTGGAACTACAGTTTCCCGCAGTTGTAGCACCGTTTTGTCTCAGTAAGAGTAAATCTGAACAAGAAGTGCTCAACGCGAAGATCAAGAATCTGCACATTTCAGACGATTTCTGAAGACTATGGAGACTAATCCAATCCCCGTGGTGACTGTCCAGACTACCCCCTACGATGACCAGAGACCGGGCCCAAGCGGCTTCAGAAAGAAAACCGCAGTTTTCGAAACGAAGAGAAATTATTTGCAAAACTACATCCAGAGCGTGTTGTCCTCCATCGACTTGCGGGACCGTCAGGGGTGTACAATGGTGGTAGGGAGCGACGGCAGGTACTTCAGTCGCACCGCTACCGAAGTTATTGTACAGATGGCTGCTGCTAATGGGGTAAGGGTTAAAACCTCACTATACCTCCTTTATTAAAACTTACAACTTAACTTATAAACAGGTCTCAGGTACAGAGTCATGCACGAACTTGAGATTTATTATCATTATAGAAAACCACCCATGACAAATTAGGGTGACATTTTTGACGATTATTGTAAGATAGCTATTTTCCGATTACCGATTTTAGACTCATATTGGAGACTTCTTAACTTAAGAGTTGTAGGTTCACATCCCGCGAGATACACTGTTTGTTTGTTTCCTTACAGCAAGGTATTTAATGAGAATTAGGCTAATGCAGTATTGCATGCACCTGTAAGTCATTACGAAACGTGTATAATTGACATTTAAAATAATATGCAGTAAATACTACATAAATTTTAGTGTTTTATTTTATATAAATAAATTTTAGTATAATTAATCAGAAATGCGTTTTGTTAACTGCCCTTATTCTTGTTGACGGAATGAGAGGAAATTTCACAGAGAGACAGGAGACTGACGTGAACGTGACAAGACAGGCTAAAATAAATAAGAACATACTTTGGGCGAAAGTTTTTAAAAGCTGGCTTAACACCCCCACCCAGAATGCGATCGGCACTTAATTTACCAATGTAATACCAATGCAAACATCATTAAAATAATATAACCATTAATATTTGAAATAGTGTATTCGTTGTGGTTGTTATTGTGGAGTTTTCGGACGCTTATCTGCCCTGGTATCCTTCCTCTTGCCCTCTATTCTGTGCGCAGCTGTACTCCCCCTTAGCTAACCAACCCAAGCCGAGGGATGCCCCGCCAAATGGACTCCTGCCAGAAAAATTCATAAATATTTCCGCTGAACTTAACACGCACGATCATTTATTGGGGGGTTCTACTGTGTTTTTGTTCCCAGATAGCTGAATAATGGTTAAAACAATAGCAGCAAACATATCCAAAAACAATAGCCTACAGTAATATTACACTCATGTAAACAAAAAGTAATTTAACAGCCGGAATGAAATTATGGTTCGGTTATACAAACCGTTTGGGTGTAGCATGTTGCAAAGACAATATCCCCCTGGGGATGAATACATTATCATTATTGTGTTCTATTCTATATTTAAAATAGACCGTAAACGTTCATTTAAAAAGTGGACTCTGGATAAATGTAAACGTACAGTATTTCGAAAGAATTGCCATCTCGGTAGTTCTACATCTCAAGACTAAACCGCAAACTACGGTAAAAGACATTAACGTGTTTATTTGCACAATAAGTTGTTTTCCATAAAGTCCACTACAGGGTGCGGAAAAGAAGTTATAGATTATTTGATTAATGCTGCTTACTAATCATGGATTTGTTTTAACAAGCAGTTTTGCAGTATACATGGAACGGTTTTGAAGGCAATAAAATACTCTCTTCAGTGTCAACACTAACAGCATCTTAAAAGGCACCTTATATGGCTTTGCCTTATGTGCGACTGCACAGCACAACGCTGGCTAGTTCTGCAGTTAGTTCACTAAGGCATGAAGCGGGGCAGTGTAGCTCCTGTACCGCTGATGTTTAGCTAACACCTTGTCTTCTATGAAATAACCGAGTCCAAGACAAAGCGTGGGTGTGTGTGTGTGTGCCTACGTGCGTGGATTAAGTTTATATTACAGTGTGGGGGACCAAATGTCCCCCACAATGTAATAAAAACCTGTTATCTTTTTTTTTTCTTTTTTTTTTGACGTGGTGGGGACCATTTTCAGGTCCCTACAAAGATCTGTGAATACAATCAAAAAAGTAAAAATGCCAAAAGCCTCATATTTTGTTTGGTTACTTATGGTTAAGGTTAGGGCTGGGTAGGGATTAAGGTTGTCATGTTGGGATTTGAGTTTCCCCCAAGGAAGTAAATGGAGAGTCCCCACAAAGATATAATTACAAACCTGTGTTCGTGCTTGTGCGTTCGTGCGCGTGTGTGCATGCGCGCATGTGTGTAAGTGTGTGCGTGCGCGAGCGGGTATACCTCGCCTTACGGGGACACATTGCCCCCACAACGTGATGACTACCCGTTTTTTTCCCTTATGGGGGCCAACTCAATTTCATAAATATCTGTGACTGCAATGAAACAACTAAAAATGCAAAAACTTGTATTTTGTTTGGTTACTTATGGTTATGGTTAGGGCTGTGTAGGGGTAAAGGTTGTCATAGTTAGCGTTAGCATTTTTCATATAGAATCGAATGAGGGGCCCATAAAGATATGTTTACAGGACATGTGCCTGAGTGTGCGTGTTTTGCAGCTGTTTCCTCAAGAGGGCATTGTGCCTACAACCCTCAGGCATGCTAGGCAGTCATCAAACTTACCACAAATCTCCAATTTCTTCAGCATTACAATTTTATCATACTTTATGGTAATCCTTCAATATACTTTTCAGATGTGTGTCATACAGTTGTGCATGTTCATTGAAACAATTGTGTCATTGCGGTGGAATATTAGTTTCCTGTTTGTTTTCTGCTTGTGTAGTCTGGTTTTGGGGTATGTCATGTGAAATCAGCCACACCCCATCACATAAATGTGCAGATGTAATACAAATTAAAATAGCTCAAAAAAAAATGTACTTTGCCGAATAGCATGGTGAGCCACAAACAGTAAGTTGTTATCAGTGACCTTTCATAAATCGAGGGAAAGGGATGCTCCTTCCTCACCTGGGCACAGAGGCAGTGCAGCTGAGCCCAAGCTCATGTGGTCTAGCCCACCGGCCAGACCGTCCACCCCATCTCATTGCTGCTCCCCACTGTATCGGTGGATTATGTCACTCGCTCACTTCTGAGACTTCAGAATCCACTTAAGTGAAAAGGATCACGGATAGTTTGCACGTGTGCTGTCCGAGAACACAGCTAATAGATCTTGCGCTGCAAAAACCCCTTCACAGACTGAATTATATATAAAACTACCAAAAACTGTGACCCTCACCAGGAGAGGCGGCAGAAAAATGAGACGAGATGAGAAATGTAAGGCTTGTTCTGAAACAACAGCTTCATGTAGCTAACTGTATAATCATAATCACTGTATATCAGTCATATTTAATGCACCTGCTTTGTTCAGGCCTGTGAGAATGTCCAGGTGTCTTTGCAAATTCAAAACACTCACTCCTTACTGCAGATTGGGCGGCTGGTCATCGGACACAATGGAATTCTGTCCACTCCAGCCGTGTCGTGCATCATCAGAAAGATCAAAGCTATCGGAGGGATCGTTCTCACCGCCAGTCATAACCCAGGAGGTCCTGGCGGGGATTTTGGCATCAAGTTCAACGTAGCCAGTGGCGGTGAGAACTGCTTTTGAACCCTTATTAGCATATTAAGATTTTTTTTTTCACTTAGATGTTTTTTAGATCCTGAAGATCCGGAGAAGTGTTGCATCTTTACATAAAATATCACTTGCATGTTTGTATTTATGAGCTCTATCTTGATATGTCAAATTCACACGGACAACAGTATTTTAAAAATTTGCTTTAATAAAATAGTTTTATTAAACTTTTTGTTCTTTGTTTATATTTGTTCTTTTTGTGCTGATTCCCCTTTGGACTGCACCCAGGACTGCATGTGGTTCACTGCTAGTCGGTTAGTCGGTCTTCAGTACTGTAACCGGCTTCTTCCCTGTTGTAGGTCCCTCTCCTGACACAGTCACAGAAAAAATCTGCCAGGTCAGCAGGACACTGGAGGAGTATGCCATCTGCCCAGACCTGCGAATTGATCTGTCCAGGTTGGGCCGACAGGATTTTGACCTGGAGAACAAGTTTAAGCCTTTCAGAGGTACTCTGCTTATATAGACACTGCAAACCATTCTGCTGTTCCAGTCATGTAAATGTAGTGCTTCTAATACATGTCACACGCTCTAGGACTAATTCATTCTACTCACTTTTACTTCACTAAGAGATTCCCCGAAAACCACTCCAGTGACTTTCACACACAGACATAAATCAACTGTTTAATAATTCACTGCAGCTCCTATGCGTGTCAGTCAAAAGTATGGACGCAGCGACCCATAAAAAGGTTTATTTGTACTATTCTCTGCATTTTAAAATCATTATGAAGACATCAAAACAGTAAAATAACATATCAGAAAATATGCCATGACTAAAAATGTACTACACAAAACAACATGAATTTGTTTGGGGAGGATGAGGGGGACCGTGGGTTGCTGGTTAACTCCCTGGGTCAGCAGAGTGATCCCACCATTGGGCCCTTAACCCCAACTGCCCAGGGACTGGCTGACCTTACTGTCTCCTCTACACCAGTATCATGAGGTGGCTTCCTGGGATGCTTTCCCAGCTGTCCTGAAGGAAGGTCTCACATATGCTGAGCACTGATTGGCGGCTTTTCCTTCACTCTCTGTTCAAACTCCTCCAAAACCATTTCTACTGTGCTTAGGTCAGGTGGCCAGGTCATGTGATGTGACACTATCACTGTCCTTTGTAGGCAGCTTGGCGTGTCAGAACATTTGTCTATCATTGCATACACACACACAGGTTTGTAATTATATCTTTGTGGGGAATCACCACTCATTTCTTTGGGGAAAACTCTAATCCCAACATGACGACTTTAACCCCTACCCAGCACTAACCCTAACCATAAGTAACCAAACAAAATACAAGACTTTTGGAATTTTACTTTTTTGATTGTATTCACAGATCTTGGGTGGGACCTGAAAATGGTCCCCACCACGTCAAAATCACAGGTTTTTATTACACTGTGGGGGACATTTGGTCCCCACAATGTGATATAGACATCTAATACACCTCACACACATGCGCACACACGCGCACACACACACGTATGTATAATGCATATTTCTGAAATTTTGGGTACATTTTAAGAACGTCCCTCTCTTCCAAAGAACTGACTTCTCTGATATTTCTGCTTCTCTGGTCCTGGTTTCAGTGGAGATTGTGGATTCTGTTGAGGTGTACCTCAACATGCTCCGTGGCATCTTTGACTTCAACACCATAAAGGGGCTCCTAACTGGACCGGAGCAGCTGAAGATCAGAATAGATGCCATGAATGGAGGTGAATGTCAAAGCAGGCCGAGGGTCATTTCGTTTCACAGATGTTTTGCTCTTGTTATGTACACTTAGCAGGCAATGATGGGCTTGCCAGAACATTATGCTGCATATTCCTAGTCTAAAGTACCTGTCATGTGGCATATATTTCCTGTTTTATACAAACACATTCAGCTCACACTGGTAAGTTTTATAGATTGCAAGGCACCACATGGATGACAGAAGGACGAGAATCAAAAATCATGGAAACTCTGTGCTTCTCTAGTAATGGGGCCCTATGTGAGGAGGATCCTGTGTGATGAGCTGGGGGCCCCAGCTAACTCTGCAGTCAACTGTGTCCCCTTGGAGGACTTCGGAGGCCAACAGCCCGAACCCAACCTGCACTATGCAGCATCGCTGGTGGAGGCCATGAAGGGGGGAGAGTTTGGGTTTGGTGCAGCCTTTGATGCCGATGGGGTACATGGCTTCTATGTTCTGCCCTCCTTTCCTTGAAATTATTGTATGGCACAATTCCAAGTCTACACCCTGCAATAACCAACTATATACCTGACAGTCTTTACCTTATTTTATCCATACTTCTCCCAAAAGTCTGTAACGTTCTGTAAGTCTGTAATCCACTAATGGTAGAAGTGGAAAGTTCAGGTCCAGAAAGTATAAATCCAGACCAAGGTTTTGTTTCAACCAACTGGTTGAGTATGAAGAGTCACAGTCACAGTCTCTCTGCTGTTTGGTTGAAACAAAACCTTGGTCTGGATTTGTGCTTTCTGGACCTGAACTTTCCACCTCTGTCTGTAATGGATTACTTTCATGAGTAACTTCACCAACTCTGTCTATAACTAAGTTATTTTTCAGCTAATGCCAGTGGTCTTGATTGTCTTTGTCTTTTTTTCCCATCAGGATCGCTACATGATTCTGGGCCAGAATGGATTCTTTGTTCAGCCATCTGACTCCGTGGCTGTTATGGCTGCCAACGCCTCCTGCATCCCTTATTTTAGGCAGAATGGACTCCGTGGTTTGGCGAGAAGCATGCCAACCAGCACCGCCCTGGACAAGTAAGTAGTCCTATGCTGTGTGGCCTGTCTAGGTTACCCATCCTAGGATCTTCGTTTGGTGTTGCTCAGTTTTTTTCAGTATTGGGATGTTTAACTTCCTTTTATAGAAGGATGGTGTAGCTAATGAATCATCTAATGTGGTTTTAAAAAGTACATTTCCAGTTTTAACATGTGGTCCACAAAACCACCAGTCTTCTCATTGTGGGTCCCATCCTCCCTTCCACAATCCCGGAGGGAGAGGGTAGGCTCCTCGGGTGACTGTATGGCTGACTTGGGGTGGTTGAGTCCATCACGTTTGTCAACAAATATTATGACAGCGGCTGTCCTGCCTCAGGCTGTCGCAGACCCACACCCAGCCTTTTAGCCAGACAAAGAGAGCCACACAAAGCGCTGGCAGCCAGGCAGGTGGCAGAAGGCGACCGCTAATCAGCAGCATTAAAGTCCAAGGCCATGAGAGAAGCTCAAACCCCACCGACACATGTTTCGTCATCGCGTGTGAAGGGAGATGAGGCGTTAATTGTGTGTGCTGTTCGTTTTGCTTTGCATGTTTGATGATGTCTTGGGAAGTGAGGTTCATGAGATACTGCTGAGTTGGCTGTATCTGATATTGTGGAAAAAATGCAGTTGTATGTTTTAAGTTGTCTTAGGCTTCTGGGCCGTGAGAACTGTGTGTGCACTTTCCGAGATGTGCGTCTACGCAGCTCGGTGGTGATGTGTGTTTTCTGAGCGCATCAGTGGTATTATCTGCCATCTTTACATTAGTTCCCTGTCCTGTGTGAACAACAAACACCCCCCCATCCTAATTCTTCAGAATGCCACTCACCATCTGTTTCCAGGTTATCACCTTCTGTTTGGGGGGGGGTACCAGGTTTATTCACTCATAAACATGAACACACCTGTTGTCCACTACAGTAGGGTCACCTTGAAATTTCTAAATGGACAACCAAAGATATTAGTGGTTATTTTTCTTGCAAAACTAAATCATAATTAGCAGAATGTTTTTTTTTTTTTTTTTTTTAATCCATAGATATTTTTTCTGATGACCTTTCGAAATGATTGTTCTCATTTGTACTGAAACCACATTACCACAATAACACTCTTCTAGTAGTTATTTGACTAACCAAGTGATTGTTAAAGGTGTGCTTTCCATTCATGAAATACAATCTTTAAGTTGCCTGGGATAGACTCCAGGCCCCACCACCCTCAGGACCCTGTAAGGGAGATGGATGGATGGAATATTTACTTAGATGTTTGAAATGCATTTAAAACTTCAGTAGGTCCTTATTATAATGTCTGCATACTTCTGTAGGCAACATTTAAGGGTGGAGGTTGAGTCTTTCACAGCAAATGCTCATCTGCTATGAATAACAGACTGAGCTCAGCCTCTGCATCCAGGAGGAAATATGCACCTCCCAAAAATAGCTGGGAGATTCTGCACATCAAGCCCCCTTGAGTAATCATGTGAAATGTTTTAAAATATGTCTGTTATGTAATATCATAATGTGGAGCAGTGAAACACAGTAATGACCAAGCACCCCATGAGATCAAATACGATACCATGTTAGTCAGTCTAGTTCATTTGTGCTTATTCAGGTCCCATAATGTTTTCTTACAATTTTTTCACATCCTGAAATTAATTTGACTGCTTTATTACAGGGTGTTTTGGCATCGTAAAAATGACATGTACTGTACGTTATGCAATTCATTCTGTTAGACTGATGTAATGCCCCCCCAAAGAGAAATTGTTTGACCACTGACATCAGTTGACTTTGCTGGCTATATTCACTTTGTTAGATTTCATTTTTAATGATGATCATTGAGACTAATGGGTGACTAATTTGTAAATTTTGAGAATAATGCAAATCATTTGTGGTGTGGGTTTTCCAGGGATGTTCCAGATTCTTCCCACAGTCAAAAACATGCAGTTAGGTGAACTGGTGTCTGTTAATGGTTCCTTGTAAGTATGTACCCTGTGATGAACTGGCATCATTTTGAGAGTGTTCCCTGGCTTGTCTCCTAGGCATGTCCCCTAGGCACATTAAAATGATCAGCGGGCCCCCAACAATTTTCTACAACAGTGTAGTTGTCAACTGGGGGGATTGAGACCCCCTGTTACAGCGCCCCTGTTCCTATACTGCCTGGGATAGGTTCCATGCATGCTCTTACCCCCACATGGGCCCCCACTGCATAGGCAGTTAGAGGCTGGATGTAAAGGCTGTCACTGAAAGTCTGGTTGCCTTTGTCATGGACAATTACAATCAAAGGACAATTACGATGCACATATCTAGGTTAAGAACCTTAATGTAGGCTGGCTTTTTTTCTTAATGAAAATGTTTGTTTGGCCAGAGATTTGCAAGGAAACTTCTGGTAATAAAAACCTTGCCACTCCTATTAGTATTGGCAGCTGGCTCGGAAATAACGTAACACTCGAGTGTTCCGATTTAATTTTTTATTTAACGGACATAACTGTACACAATGTTAGTATAAACATATGAAATGTTTGAAGGAATCCAGGGGATTAGCAAAACAAATCTCCAGGAAGTATGTATTGAAGGTACGTCAAAATTCAAAGATAGCATTGAATAATGAAAGCAAGAGGCAGAACTGGCATTTATGTCAGAATAAACATTAAACCCAGATAGGATTAATCAGCATGCAGATAATCGCACAGCTGTCGGCATCACAGGGTCTCATCAGGATACGCTTGGCTTTTTGTGCTGTTTTTTTCTCATAACTATATATTTTTTTTATATTCAACAGGACATTCGGGGCTGGCGCCTATCTGTATGTTTTGACATCAGAATATTTCCGTGACATCAGAGCCACACTTGGAGCTCAGTATCCTGCTTTATTTTGTTTACAGGAACAAGCAAAATTGGGCTCTTGATAGATCAAAAATGGTTCGTGGAAATCATTACTATTGTGTGATACATACATTTGTAATAAGTAACCCTATTCTCCTTCCGAGCGCCAGCTTGTCCTCTTCTGTTTATTAACGTTAAGTCTGCTGAGAGCGCTGATAAAGACTTTATTGTGTTGAAAGGTGTGCCCCCAGCATGACTAATTCTGACAACATAATACATTCCATTTATCAGGGTGTGTGCTCAGTTACATATTAGTATGAGCATGGTATATTTCAGTATCCCTTAACGAAAGTAAGATTTGTCAATTCACATAGGCCTATGTATATGCTATATGCCCTCTCTGAACAAGGTTTTATTAAATTCACAAGTCCGTTAATGAATGAGTTTTATGAATTAATTATGAATTAATTCAAAATATGGAACTAATCTGTTAATTTTAAGTTGAGACTCCTGAGGTGGCTTGTTCGTCGTTTTTCTCTGGGCACGTTGTGCACAAATATCACCTTTATATTTGCCTCCAAATGCATGGCCATATATAGCCAAGTGTGTGTTAATAAGTCATACTGTATATTAACTACGCTACGCTAACTGAAATAACGCTGAACAGACCCGCGCCATTGCGCAGTATACCGCCAGACAGAAAGGCGCGCGCGTATCTTCACGATCCGAGGAAGCTGGGTGGGCGCGGTCTCACGTGAGGGCCGCGAGGAGTCCGCTGTGGCGGCGCGCGGATCCGCGCGCGTGTGCACGGAAAGATCACGGCGGCGCGCGGGTTTGTGCTCCGGCCGCCGAGAGCGGGGCTGGGAAAAGGCGGAATGCAGCATGAAGGAAAACATCTGCCTGATCGCCCCCACAGGAGGACCTACTGCTGTGCCCGTTGCCAGGATGTTTGCGTAAAAACAAATCAGAAACTCAAGCGACTTAAATAATGAAAAAGGGATACTTTTCACATTCTGTAATTTAAGTCTTTTTTAATTTTCAGGCTGAATATGAATGTGGTCTATTTTGAGTTACTGGCAGCCTTTATTGCCATTTTAAAAAATATCACTAACTGTTTTCCTACATAAACTCCCTGAAGTAACAAAAAGCAGTGCAGCAGTGCAGGCGTGACTTCCTGAGCGACGGTGGCCTTTGCGACGTTGTTTAAAAGCGGTACTCGCGGTCACTGGCACCGCACGGTTACAATGAGAGCGCAGGGGCGGCGGCCGGGGCACATTTCTGAGCCCTGCACCTGTTTTAAAATCCTGATGTCCTTCCCCGGTATGAAGTGGATCAGCACAGCGGTGCGGACGTGTCACCTGTCGCAGTGCGGACAGAGATTCTCTGAGGTTCTGCAGCACTGAGTCCGCCAGGGGCTTCGCTTTCTACGCATCTCCGAAATAATATCATGGCAACATTTACCGTATCTTTCAGTCATCAGCTGCGTTATTGCTGCAAGCCGTCTCGCTTATTAGAGACAATCCTCTCCTCTTTGATACACGGTTAAAGCTGAAGTTGAGTGACAGCTCATTTAATACAAAGATTTCCTTATTTCTCTAAGCAGATGTTCGATCGCGGTATTGTGGCTGCCTTTCACAAGCAGAAACTCTGACGACCCGTTTGCCATGTCAAGATGCGCGTGCTAGTTATGCAGCGGTAATTTATCCTGTATTATAAATGGGGAATCTCCAGCTGGAAAAACAGGCTCCCTTTGTTGTCATGGCACTGCCCTAACAAGATAAGAGGTGCTAGAGCATTAGAGAGATGGGTTGCCATGACAGAGTTAGACCTTGTTTATGTTGGCCAACAGCAGAAATGTCAGCATAAAGTCAGAGGTCAAAAGTTCAATTTTATTACTGGTTTGAGAGACTCCACCCCATCCCACCCCCAGCAGTGCCACAAATAACATCATACTACTCTGATTTGGTAAACAGACTGAAAAGAAGAAACCACTGGATCAGTCTGTAAACTGTTTACTCTTTGCAAGTATACTGCCATCTACACATCTGCTGTAGGGGTGGCATAGTGGTGCAGTGGTTAGCACTGTTGTCTCATACCATTGGGATCAGGGTTTGAGTCTCCACCATGGCTCCATGTGTGTGGAGTCTGCATGTTCTCCCCATGTTGTCATGAGGTTACCTCTGGGTTCTCCGGTACCTCCCCCTTGCCCCCCAGTCCAAACACATGCTAAAGTTAATTAGAGTTACCTGATTGCCCGTAGATGTGTGAGTGACTGGGGTGTGAATGTGCACTGCAACAGGTTGGTGCCCCATCCAGGGTTGTTCCTTACCTTGCTCCCATAGACTCGGGGGGGGGGGGGGGGGGGGGGGGGGGGGGGGGGGGGGGGGGGGGGGGGGGGGGGGGGGGGGGGGGGGGGG
>JAODKC010008863.1:0-27190 GCA_026777985.1 Mormyrops attenuatus
TAAGGCAGTTCTGAAGGCGAAAGGGGGTCAAACACCGTATTAGTATGGTGTTCCTAATAATCCTTCAGGTGAGTGTAGACTCTTGGTGCATGTATATGTTAGTGAATTGTTGCCCCTACGCATAGTCGCTATGTAAAAGTTACATGAAGAATGCATTGTTTTGTCATTAAGTTGATAGCAGTTATAATAGTTTCTGGAGTTGTTGTACAGGGAGGTGCTCAAGGAGGATGAGACTGGATCACTTAAGGCTACAGTGGAGGACATCGTTTTCAAGGCCAAAAGGAAGAGGTGGGTAGATAGAGGGATTTATTACCAAACACGCTGTCTGGTTGACCATCTAGTAAGTCAGTCATATGCCCTCATTTTTACACATAGAATAGAATAGATATTTATTGTCATTGGTTTCTTAAAAAAAGCACAACAAAATACCATTTAGCAACTCTAAAATAGTCAGCATAGAAAATGACATAAATGTAAGCATAAACATAAATAACATAACACAGTGAGGTACTATGTACCAAAGTAGGGTTGGGCTATATGACCTCAAATCAATATCAGGATTTGTTGAAAATTTTACCTCGATTCCGATTATTGAAAGGTTATTTTGTTTTGGGTTTTTCTTTTTTGCCCTCATATTTCATTGACAAGGTTTGTACTGCAAATATACTCAACTATTAAAGCTGTGATATTTTTTCTAATGAAAGACTGTATATCTTTATGATTTAAAATAATTTCAGGAAACAGACACAGATGAACCATTTATGGTTATTTATGGAATATTTTGAACAACTGAAATCAAAGCACAAATCACTTATGAAAAAGGTCACATTCTAGTTTTAATGTAAAAAGCAAATTCCCCAAAAAGGTAGGGAAAAAATACTTTGCATTTCTTGTAAACAAAATAAACTGTTTTTAGTGATCACGTCTGTAACCATCTAATTGACAATTGTACATTTATTACACTGATATAAGGTAATAAAACGGACAGCGTCGCTATTTACTGAATTATATTTACTTTCAAAATACAGTAGGGTAGTTTCAAATGCTTTTCAAATTACAGTACTGCACAAATTAAATTACTGAACTGTGTATAATTCAAATACTCTATAATATAGTACAGTACTGTACATAAAATATAGCTCATTGTAGTTTCAATACTGCCTCTTGTTGACTTGTTTTTGGCATTTTATCATTAACTTTGATGAGTCTATAGTCATAATTGAGAGAAAAGTACTTCTTTTTCCCGTCATGTTTTCTGCAAGGCAAAGTTGGCAAGTAAAAAAAAAAAAAAAAAAAAAAATGACCATAATAATTTTTTTCCATATGTTATGTATAAAAACAACCTAAATGTGTACTGTGAACGGACTACTTGATTATTATTAACAAAATATTTAAACAGTATTTGTACAGGAATGATTCTGTCCCAAGCTTTTTGATCCATATAAGCGGTTGATCACTACAACCATGCTCACTATAAGCGATTTCCACTGTATTTTAAATATTGCTAGTGTTGAAGGCAATTGGTGGTATTACCCCTGGTATCTGAAAATGTCTTTCCGCAGTGTTTGCGTTTGACCTTTTTGATCGGTGTCGTTGTCACTAAAGCCACAATGTGTCCAAACGACGGACACAGCCTTTTTCTTAGGCACAAGCTGCTTGAGTTGCTCAGCCGGCTTGGCGTTTGAGTTTGCCTCCATGCTGCTTCCATGTCGCAGACTGGACAGGGTGGAGTCACGTTGTATGTTTTAAGGGGGCAGTACATGAACACACACTGGGGGGTATTAACAGAATAAAAAGAAAATACGAAGAAATCAACATGGGCAAAATTATGTCAGAGGTTTTGAAAGTCAGTTTTGTTTAATTTTCGATTCATTGCCTAGCCCTATACCGAAGTACTGGGAGGATTATTCTGTATATAATATGCTCTGCATACAGTTAACTGTGTTGATTTAATTTCTTGATGAACATTTGGAAAATGCTCACTTGTTCTGACATCCTTGTCTTTCATGTTGTTTTTTTTTTTTCCCCTAGAGTTTTTGAGAGCTATGGACAAGTGCGACTGGGGATGGTGAGCGGCAGCATGGTCTTGTTCAGTGCAGCTATACAGTTTCCAAATTCTTAATTAAATTTATACTGTTCTTCTGAGTGTATCCAGCATGACTGTGTTGTTTAGAGTTCTGAGAAATGTATTGAATCTAGAGAAATGTACTCATAAAGTGGGTGTTTTTTTGTGCCTCAGATGCGCCACCTGTTTGTGGTTATTGATACTTCAAGGACAATGGAGGACCAGGACCTCAAGCCCAACAGACTGACCTCAACTCTAAAGGTTAGTGGCATATCTGCATTGCACTGTGCATTCGCTGTGTAGCATTTTAGACATGGTTTTCTTACCGCTGATTTTTGTTCACCCACAGCTGATGGAATACTTTGTGGATGAATACTTTGATCAGAATCCCATAAGTCAGGTATATGTTTTGAAAAGAATGGCCAGCAGGCTTTTCATTCTAATTTACGTGTGTGTGTGTCAAATGCCACTATGTTATGCAAATTTTCAGATAGGGATCATCACTACCAGGAACAAGAGAGCTGAGAAACTGACAGATCTGGCTGGTAGGTGCAATATACCTCTGCTAAGGTTCACTGCACCTGAATTTATTAGAACACTATATCCAAGGTTATTTTTGTCCATAGTAGGAAGTAATCATACAATCAAAATTCTTGTGAATAGTGTAACCTTTTGTTGTTAAATATTATTGTAATGTTATTACTTTTAGTAGTTAATATTAAATGTCTCAAACATGAACAGATGTGTTTGCTCTGAAAACATGGTTGTGTTGACAGGTAACCCGAAGAAGCACATTTCTGCCTTAAAAAAAGCCGTGGACACCCCTTGTGCTGGGGAACCCTCCCTCTATAACTCCCTGAACCTGGCCATGCAGACGCTCAAGTACGTCGGGTTCAGCCTGGTTTTGGTTTGTGATTCATGTTCATAATCTCTGACGGTGTAATCAGCCCATACTAGTTTTAGCGGCTGGAGCTGCAAGAGTGAGTTTTACTGGGTTTGAGTCCTGCTTTTCTCCTGTAGACACATGCCTGGTCACACAAGTAGGGAAGTGCTTGTAATTTTCAGCAGTCTCACCACCTGCGATCCAGCCAACATCTATGAGTTGATCAAGGTAAGTGCTTTGTCTGTTTTTTTCATTTAAAAAGCTGTGCTTTAAAGATCACAAAGTCACTGTGAAGAGAATTAGGAAAAAGTGTTTTTAAGGGAGGGATTTGGCTAATTTCAAGGAGGGTTCAAAATCATTTTTTTACTATCTGGCTATGTGCCTGGTCAGGGGTCAAACAAATTTCGAGCGAGGGTTCAAATCTGTGTTTTTACTACATGGCTACGTGCCTTTCTGAGTCAGCTTATAGTTAAGGATGCCACAGTTGCGAAGCTGTGGATTCAAATCTCTGAATACGCAAATTTTTTAGTTTTAGTTGTTTTCATAATTATAGTGCTAAGAACTTGGCAAGCTTTGCAATTTTAATGATTGTTCCTTTTCAAGATAAGCTAATATATAAAAAAAAAAATCTATGTAAAGTTTACTGCTGCTGCTTTTGCACGCGCTCATATTTATCAACCGTCGGACCCACTCAGACGGTGTGGTGTTTTTGTGAGAAGTTTAACAAAAACAAGTGAGGAGGATAAAAAGAAATAGGAAATGGCACTAAAAGATTTCATCATCTGCTGTACGGATATGTTTTTTGATTTCATGGAAGCGGTATTAAGCAAAAAGCAAGTGATTTGTCAGCATAAATAGTGTCGACACCACCAGCTCTGTTGGTGGACAGTAACAAGATCTCTTTGGCTATAGTTTGTTTTGGATAAATTTTCAACAGTTTTTGTTTCATAAATACCACAATGTTTATTGCAAAGAAATTC
This sequence comes from Mormyrops attenuatus, assembly GCA_026777985.1. NCBI lineage: Eukaryota > Metazoa > Chordata > Actinopteri > Osteoglossiformes > Mormyridae > Mormyrops > Mormyrops attenuatus. The sequence goes on from JAODKC010008863.1 coordinate 3,929, forward strand.
ACATGAAGATACTTGAAATATTAAATTCTATTTATAGAATTTTTATTAGAGTGCTTTAATTTAATTTAGCTACACCAATCTTTAGTACTTCATGGTATTGTTCTTGTGCAGTCATAAACAATTTCCTTCGGGATTAATACAGTTTTCTGATTTCTGATATTGCGCAGCCCTTCTACATAAGATAATCTTTGTCTGCTTTGTATCAATAGAGTTATTCTCCCTGTGATGGGTAGGTGGGTAAAAAGCACTACTGTCTTCCCTAGACACTAAAGGGACTGAAGATTCGGGTGTCTGTGATTGGGCTGTCAGCAGAGGTGCGGGTCTGCACTATCCTGACGCGGGAGACTGGAGGTGATGATCATATGATCCACACTATGTTTGTTTGGCTCTCTTTGCTAGTGACTCTCTTTAAATAGTATGCCTTGTATGATTATATTAGCACTTTTAATTATAATGGAACATTTTGATACATTTCATCATGTTTTAATTGTCCCTCCTTGTTCCTGTCCCTAGGAACTTACCATGTGATTCTGGATGAGAGTCACTTCCATGAGCTTCTGACGTTCCACGTCAAGCCGCCACCTGCCAGCTCCTCGTCTGAGTGCTCTCTTATTCGCATGGGTACGTCAGAACCCCTGGAGACCCACGACCATCATGAATCATGGGTCTTCCTTTGCCAGCTGATACTCTAGACATATGGTGTACTTATGTTACACTGTCATTCTTTGACTCCAGTTTCCTTTTTAAAGGGGCAATTCACCCCCAAACCAAAAAAATATATGCTTTAGAGGGGCTTTAGTACTAATCTGTCTATGTAGGTTGCTGCTGGGAGTTGCCTAGTTTTGGAGATATCAGCCGTAAAAATGTCGGAACTATTTTCTTCTACCAAACTCCACACAACAATCGTATCACTGTGAGAAGATATTGCCGGGGTGCCCATGCCCGTATCTTCTGCACAGTGATATAATTGGTGTGTGAAGTTTTGGTAGAAGAAACTAGTTCCAACATTAAGCTGCTCACTAGTCTGTGGATTATCATGAGTAACTGGGTCATGATTTCTGGTAAGAGACATTGTTGTTGAATTTTTCTAGTGTATCTTTTGGCGCTTTAATCGCCGCAGAAAATTGGGTATGTTTGCGAGAAGAATGGGATGAACTTCCCCTCTAAATTACTTTGTGAATTATCTCTGGAGGGGGATGGTAGTCTTTCGTCATTTATTTGTTCGATTATAAGATGTTTCACTCTATGTGATGCAGTGCCAATAAGGAAACATTCTCTTCTTTTACCAGGATTCCCCCAACATACCATAGCCTCTGTCTCTGATCAGGATTCCAAACCTTCCTTTAGTATGTCGTGAGTATTCATTCTGTTGGTTTTCATATTTGCTGTTGTGGAAGGCAAACTGCAGTGTATTAATCAATATAAATTTCTCTTTTTGTTTGTTCCATAATTTATTCATTGAAATGTTGGTTTGTTTGTTCATTCTTTCATTCATTCATCCAAACACTGAATCTCAGTTTAATATCCGTGTCAGCTTGTTAAATGCATTGAAATTTGTGAAATAACAGTATTTACTGAAGAGTACACCGCTAAAAAACCAGCCAGAATTTCCACTATCCTCCTTATATACACTGCTCAAAAAAATTAAAGGGACACTTTGAAATCTCAATGGAAAAAAATCATGCTATATATCTATACTGATTTGGACTGGGTTATGTGTTAGGAATGAAAGGATGCCACATTGTTTGCTGGAAATGAAAATTATCAACCTACAGACGGCTGAATTCAGACATCCCGAAAATCAAAGGGAAAAAATGGTGCGGCATGCTAGTCCATTTTGCCGAAATTTCATTGCAGCAACTCAAAATCGTACTCTGTAGTTTGTATGGCCCCCATGTGCTTGTATACATGCCTGACAACATCGCAGCATGCTCCTGATGAGACGACGGATGGTGTCCTGGGGGATCTCCTCCCAGATCTGGACCAGGGCATCACTGACCTCCTGAACAGTCTGAGGTGCAGCCTGGTGGTGTCGGATGGACTGAAACATAATGTCCTAGAGGTGTTCTATTGGATTTAGGTCAGGCGAGTGTAGGGGCCAGTCAATGGTATCAATTCCTTCATCCTACAGGAACTGCCTGCATACTCTCGCCACATGAGGCCGCGCATTGTTGTGCACCAGGAGGAACCCAGCATCCACTGCAGCGGCGTAGGGTCTGACAATGGGTCCAAGGATTTCATCCCGATACCTAATGGCAGTCAAGGTGTCATTGTCTAGCCTGTAGAGGTCTGTGCGTCCCTCCATGGATATGCCTCCCCAGACCATCACTGACCCACCTCCAATCCTGACATGCTGAACAATGTTACAGGCAGCATAACGTTCTCCATGGCTTCTCCAAACCCTTTCACGTCTGTTACATGTGCTCAGGGTGACCCTGCTCTCATCTGTGAAAAGCACAGGGCACCAGTGGCGGACCTGCCAATTCTGGTATTCTATGGCAAATGCCAGTCGAGCTCCACAGTGCCAGGCAGTGAGCACAGGGCCCACTAGACTAGAGGACGTTGGGCCCTCAGGCCACCCTCATGACATTTGCACCAGTGGCCTGCGAGAGGTCATTTTGTAGGGCTCTGGCAGTGCTCATCCTGTTCCTCCTTGCACAAAGGAGCAGACACCTGTTAGAGACCTCCTACGGCCCTGTCCAGCTCTCCTAGAGTAACTGCCTGTCTCCTGAAATCTCCTCCATGCCCTTGACTGTGCTGGGAGACACAGCAAACCTTCTGTCAATGGCATGTATTGATGCACCATCCTGTAGAAGTTGGACTACCTGTGCAGTCAGAAAAGATGAGGAGGGAAAAATGTCAGTGGCCTCCACCTGTTAAACCATTCCTGTTTTCAGGGTCGTCTCATTGTTGTCCCTGTAGTCCACCTGTTAACCCATTCCTGTTTGGGGGTTGTCTCATTGTTGTCCCTCTAGTCCACCTGTTAACCCATTCCTGTTTGGGGGTTCATCTCATTGTTGCCTGTCTAGTCCACCTGTTAAACCATTGCTGTTTTTGGGGTCGTCTCATTGTTGCCCCTCTAATGCACCTGTTGTTAATTTCATTAACACCAAAGCAGCTGAAACTGATTAACAACCCCCTCTGCTACTTCACTGACCAGATCAATATCCCAGAAGTTTAACTGACCTGATGCTATACTCTGTTTAAAAAGTGTTCCTTTAATTTTTTTGAGCAGTGTATATAGGGCAGACTTTACATTTCGTCAGTAGGGGATGCTAAGTCAGTAGGATTCAAGTCTACATCTTTCCAGGGCTAATGAAGATGATACCTCTCTTTACAGGCACCTTGATAGCAACAGTGGACCTGGCTTGACCCTGGGGGGATACTACTGCCCGCAGTGCCGTGCAAAGTACACAGAGCTGCCTGTGGAGTGCAAGGTCTGCGGTACGTCTAGAAGCCGCCGCTAGGATGAGAGGCAGCTGCTGTCCTCTCAGAGGATGTGGCAGTCTGTTTGTAACTCTTCATCCATCCATCCATCCATCCATCCATCTCTATCTGCTTTCCAGTATAGGGTATCCCTGGAAGCACAGAGCACAAGAAGGGGGGGGGCAACCTGTACAAGATGCTAGTCCATTGCAGTATTGCAGTATAATATTTTATAAAATCTTTAAATATAACACTAGCAAGTGATGGTCTAATTGGTTGCATCAAATTATTTTATAAGCCAGTTCTAAAGCTCCGATCACAAATTGTGGACTAAAATCTGTGATGAATAAAACATCATATCTATATCTTGTTGCAGTTCATAATTTAAATGAAAATAATGTGCCGTTGAGCCTCGATTACCCTGTACATTCTCCAGAAGAGACAGGAGCAGTGTGGGGCTCACCGTTATCAAACTGGCTCAGAAGTGCTTGGAGCTGGGTGTCTCTGTCAGGAATGTGACATTCCCGGGGTACTCTCTCCCTGCAGGTCTGACTTTGGTTTCAGCTCCTCACTTGGCAAGATCATTTCATCATCTCTTCCCAATGGATGCCTTTCAAGAGATGCCCCTGGAGGATGTCCAAGGGGAGAGGTACAGTCCGCTTATGGCACTTTAATAATACTCATGTTATTGACAGAGACTGATTTTTTTTTTCTTTTTAACTAATTGTTGTTATTCACTCGTTTCAGGTTCTGTCAAGCATGCCAAGGGGAATTGAAAGACAAAAGTGTAACTATTGTACATTTTTCAACCTCAGTATGGAACGTCTGCACGCCATGCATTGATTTCAGTCGGTTGTTTGACGCTGTACTTCTGCATATTTCTCTGTGCTCCACAGGTGTATATATGTCCCGTTTGCAGCAGCGCGTTCTGTGTGGAGTGTGACCTGTTCATCCATGACACTCTGCATTGCTGCCCCTGCTGTATACATAACCAGATTGCACCCTGAGCCCAGGAAGCCAGAAAAGCAGAAAGCATTTAACTAAAAACATGGAAGCAAAAAACTGAGTCGGGAGACCAACGGCATAAAATTTTGCCCCCAAAACAACCTTATTCATTTTTTTTTTTCTTTTAACTGATTGCCTATATGTTTTTTTTTTTTTTTCAACATATGCTGTCATGGAATATTACTGATGCTACAAAATGAAAACATCTCAACTCCGGTCATTTTTTTTCCCTCTTTTTTTTTTTTCTTTACTGGTCCTCCCTAAAATGGGTTCATATTTACTGTATAAATACTGCCTCCACTTGTGGAAAAAGTCGTATTGCCAGTGATCATTGATTTATATGTATACACCTTTTGTTAAAAACAAATTTTAAACTGTTGTTGAGACAGTGGAAAAATTGACATATTTCTATGAATAAAATGTCAATTGAACATTCTTTTTGGATGATTATATGTTGTATATATTTTTTTCAACAATGTTAGTATTACCTCTGTAGATGTATGTATGTATACTGTCACACATACAGTACCTGTGTGTGTGTGTATATATTGCTACATGTTTTATGTTTGTGCAGCACAAATTTCTTTTTCTTATAATGGCTGGTATTTAACGATGTAACTTTGTATTTTTAAACATCTTTTTATGACCCGTTATTGTACTTGGCCTGTGAAACCCTGATCATTCATGCTTTATTTTTGTTGCTGTGAAGAATATACCTTTAATCTAACTATTTAATTATAATTTGTTTTTCTGTACTTTGACAACAGACCATTGCACAGAAATATTTTTTTTTAATTATATAGTATGACAAAAGCAAAACAGCCTAACATCTAGGCACACTTTAAAAGTGTAATTCCAGATGCATTCATAAGTAAAATTTCTTGACTTTTTCCGGTGCTGTGCTTTCTAATGGACCATAAAACTTGTCTTCTGTATTAACGTCATACCGGGGTCCTTTTGCCCAGTAGCTTGAAGTTGAAAAATGGTACCTGGTGTGTGTCTGGGACATACACGCAGTGTTTTCACTAGGCGAAGCCGCCGGTGCAGCCAGGTTGGCATGTTCTGCTGGCTGTTCTGGAGCACTTGCTGAACACAGCAGTGCCCTTCCAGTCTCTTGTAAATTTATCTTCTCCCACTCCCACACCAAAATGATAATTATCCACTGCATAGATGTATCCTTGTGTAAGCTTTGTTGTGGGGAAAATTACTCCGAACAAGGATCCAGAATATCAAGGTGCTTGGGTTTGTTGTCTATGAAAAGATATCAGTAACATGATTATTATATGTTTGGATATTTTAAGTACTCTATAGTTCACATAAAACCTAAAAAAAACCCTTGTTGTTTTTATAAATGTTAGCATGCTTGTAGTGTGCGTTGACCTGGATGAGTGACGAAGAGTAAGATATGGAAATCTCTGTTAGCAGGAACTCCAGTGATGAAGATTTATTGTCATATGTATTATGTCGTATGTGAAGAGACAATAAGTAGAAGTACCAAGTAGCAGCAATGAAGATGTACATAAATACAATGCAAGAACTAATGAGCAAGTCATGCATTCAGATATCAGGTGGGTTTTTGCCAGTACATCAGGGACAGGATGAAGCTTTTTGTCCTGGTTGATTGTGACTCAGCCTACACTTTCGATGATTCCTCATACGTCGGACGTGATAATGGACAGGGACTTCTTGGATTGACAGATGTCCAGCCATGGTTACTATGCTGTGTTCAGGTACCCCACTTCCTAAAAGCAACCAGACTCACTCTTAAGTCTTACGTTTGGTAGTTTGAAGCATGATCAAAAGCTTTCAGCTTAACATTATCTGCCAACAGGAAAAGTGTCCAGAGGCACTGGGTCACAAAACTGCTAATCGAGGCAGTGCCTGTGGTCGACCATTCTGTACTGACCACAAAACCATGGCTGTACAGCGTTCAAATTCTGCTGAATAGTGAAGTCACAGGAACCATTTTAGCATTGTTCAGACTAGTAAGTATACAAGTACGTTTTTTTTTATTGGATTTCATCCATGTGTTGAATAGCTTTGTCAACACAAGGCTGGTTGCCATGGATCCAGGCAAAAACCAGTAGGTAGTGGTACTGTAAATAATAAAATTTACTAAATGTTTAGAGATTATATAAAATGAAACGGTTACATGAGTGTAACACCTGCCACCAGCTAACACTCCTTGACACCATGTCCATCCAGACCAAATCTGAATATTAGACACACTTGTTGCATATCTCCCAAATAGCCGAAGGCCACTTCAGTATAATAAAATATTTGTGAGGATTTGAGCATCATCTTTGCTGAACTGACGACGTTCCATGTGTCTGATACAGCATCTGGTTCCTGGGTTGTTGCATGTTCTCTTATTGTGATCTTGATTTGACTGTTATAGGTGAAGTGTGCCCTGTAATGGGATGGCACCCCATCCTGGGTTGTTCCCTGTTTTGTACCTGTACTTTAGACCCCCTGTGACCCTGAACAGGACAAGCAGTTACAGGAAATGGATGGATGGACATTAAAGGTAAAATATCTACAAATTAGAATGTCCAATATATATATATAAGAACTATCCAAAATTATCCCTCTTGACTATGTCACTTCGTGGGCGAAAAAATATGTTCAGTTTGGTGCATCTTTTGCATGTTCGACAGTGCAACATGTTTGGTCTCTCTATGAATCTGGATAGAGAAATTACTGTAGCTTTGATACCATCTGATAAAAACAAAATGCAGCATTTGCACTAGTAAGGAGAAACTCAGAACATCACTGGAAAAGATTCAAAGTGGTATGTTGTTCAAGAGCCAGTTAGTGATGATGTACCAAATATCTTTGTACTGTGCTAAGCCCCAGTCCAACGACTACTATAAAAAAAGCAATAATTTTTTTCAGTCACGCTGTCCTCCTGCCCATGCAGAGTCCAACTCAGCACATACAGACGTGGACAAATTTGTTGGTACCCTCATTGAAACAATGCTTCATTTCTCTGAAAAGTGATTCAATTAAAAGCAATTGTCTAATGTAAACCTGCACGGCTTTAGTATATGATAAAACAACCCAGAGATATCCAAGTGCTTTCAATGTGGCATTATAAGAACCTTATTTGATTGTCTTCATATTTGTCCTTTTCTTGGTGGCCTCCAAAATGGTCTGTTCCAGAGTTTTGTTCAAAGTGAACAAGATCCTGAAATCTGACATTCAGCTTGAACATTTACCTTGAAAATCTAATCACAATATATTCATCTGTCTTTTATAGTGCCTGTAAAAAGTTCAAGGTGTTGTATATTTGATCTTTTACCTCCTTTAGCAGGAACACATGATCAAATTCATGAGAAAAGACTATATTTGGCAACTTACAGATATCTGTCTAGAATAAACAAAAATGTAGTAATCCCCTGGCAACTGTTAAAATTATTTTACAAAATCTAAAGATCAAAATATCTGAAAGAGAATATTCATCATTTTCATAAGGACATATTTTGCTGCAATGTCAGTGCAGTGAGACAGGCTTAGGAAACATGCAAAAGCCCAAATCACAGGTAACACAGAGTCCCAGCAGCAGCTCGGACAGGGAAAGTAACCAATAGACACATGAAACACTGTCAGGGGGATTACAAGCACATGGCCGTGGGGGGTGGGGGGGCACTATGTTAGACACTACATAAGAATGCGACATGCTTACATTCATTGACATAACTACACATCACACATATTATTTACACGAGTCTTTATGCCATGTGCGGTATAGTCCAATGCATGCCGGACCTTGAGGGCATTAGCCCCGTGGCATCATAATATAATCAAAGTGTTAATGGATTATGTTTGATAGCTTCAGATCATGGAATTGGTACCAGATTCTACATCCAATTATTATATGTTCAAAAATATTTTTTCAGTTATTCAAAACATACCGAACTGGGTCAATAAAGTCCTTTGCAAACAACTAAATGTCAGTAGCATTAACCTGCTAGTTGTATCCATAGAGTATCCATAGACCTTCTAGAACTGGATTCTGCTGTTGTATAAGCATTCTTGAATGGGGTAAAGTACAGCACCAACCTCAGAAATCATTAGCCAATAAAGTCTATTGTGAAGCAACTTTTTATCAAGATAAAAAAAAACTTCCTCCAGTAAAAGAACGATGACATCACTGACACATTTCTCACTTTTTCTCTGACAGCCGAGATAGAACCATGCTAAAGAAGCTGCTTCTATATGGGCTGGGGGGGGCAGTGGCCCTCACAGTGGGCATCCTGCTGGGACATTTTGGAATCAAGCAAGGCAGCTCATCCTCAGAATATGTGCAGGATGTGGATGAGAGCGTCATTGCAGAGTTCCTTGCAGAGGTGGACAACAGCCAGATACAAGAGAACCTCAGGTAGCCTGGGCAGATATGATGACTGATTTAAAGTTATGTCAAAGTTTCTTGTGGCAGGTTTTGAATGGATTCCTCTGAAAATTACTTGAAAGCTTATCATATTGTATGTTGCATTCCAAAGGAAATCAGTTCTTTTATATATTTCTTTCACTTCATGAGAAAAAAATCCAGTACTGTGCAAAATCTTAGGCAGTAAAAGAAAATGTTTAAGGCTATTTATATGGGTAGTGAGTATATTTTTGTTATGAAAAAAAACACAATTTGACATTAGAACATATGCAAATTAACAGTAACAATAAAAAATAAACAAGAATTTCTTTTGTTCTCCAAAAAGTTACTGTTATCTTGTTGGATAGCAAGATGTTCCCAAGCCTCAGCCATTCCATGTATTTGTTAAATTTCACTAACAGCTCAGTTAATGAATTAGCTTAACTTGTTAAATAACTCAATGAGGTATTGATTATTCCCACAAGGTGGGGTAGTGGTCAAGTCAAAAAATATACTGGGGTTATGGACGATTGCTGCAAATATAGGGGTGATTTTAGGAGAGGTTTTGAAACATGTAAGCTGACACACTTTGACAGATATACTCGTAATATAATCGTTTTACACCAACAAAAAGATTTTCTTGAACTGCTTATGATTTTTGCACAGGACTATAGTTCATTTTGTATTAGTAAATTAAAATTTTCTCTGGAATATGAATATGTTTAATGTGTAGCTTTGCCGTATTGAAATTTCAGCTACAATTCTGGTCATGACCCTTATCTGCATAAGTGACTTATACATGTATGCATGAATAGACACATAATTTTAAAACAACATAATTGTGTATTTTCTCTTAAAATGAGATCTTCTTAAGCCACCTGCCCAGTTCCTTGTTATCTTCTCAGGCAGCTGACCAAGGTTCCTCACATGGCCACAACAGCTGGAGATGAGGAAACAGTGAAATACATGTTGAAGAGATGGCAGGACCCAGACAGTGGGCTAGATGATGCCTGGAGGGAGGAGTACATGGTGTTCCTGTCCTTTCCAGATGAAAAAACTCCAAACAGAGTCTCTGTGGGTGTGTAAAGAATAATATATAGATAGAATTAGAATTGTAGAATTATTATTATGATTATTATTATTTTACCTTTCACATATTAGATTCATATAATTGCTTTATTTTTTATCTGCCTTGATATTTTGTTGGTATATAAAAGTATTAAATTAAACATATAAATGAATATGAAGCTCATAAAATGATCTAGAAAAGGGTATCTGTCCCTGATATAGAAAAATATTTTAAATAATCGAAGAAAAAAAAAAATGACCCAGATGTTATGAAATAAAGTAAGGACCTTAACTTAGGTTGTTAAAATTTAACTTTACAGGTTAACAAAAGAACAAGCAACTTTATTACTGCGCTTATTGCCAGAAGTAAAATGTTACTTGCATGTCACTTACAACACCATTCATTGCAGTACTGTCACTGTATATTGGATGTTTTTTTGTTTAGTTTCACCAACTGGAAGTACCATTTTTAATGTAAGTGAGAAAGAAAAACCTTATACACCCGACCAGGAAGACCCAGCAGTGGTGCAGCCATATGCAGCCTATAGTCCTGCTGGCCACGCAAAGGTATCTCAGTGCTTTCAGCGCTACAGCTGTTATTTACACCTATGCGATAGGATTCATCCACAATTGTATTGCATTTAATTGTCTTCAGACAGGCCCAAGCACACTTATCAAACTATATTAATTTCCAAACAACAGACTACTTCTATGAAATGGGTATTTTAACATTTTATATTTCAATCTTCTGTACCTTCTGTGCTGTACAGATTACATTTATTGTTCTGATTATTTTAATGTTGGTTTACCAGGGAAAGCTTGTGTATGCCAATTATGGTACAATGGAGGACTACACGCTTCTAAGCAAAACCGTAGATCTCAACGACACTATTGCCATTGTGAAATATGGAGGAGCTGGAAGGCAGGCAAAAGTGAGCCAGTTCACTCTTTTCTACATGACTGTGTATAGGCCTGTGCTATGCATATTCAGAATTTCATTGCATTCATACATCCACCAATGCCATCTTCAACCACGTGAAGAGCCCACCTCATATCTTCCTCCTAGGCTATGAATGGAGCCCTGTTTGGAGTTATCGGAGTGCTGGTCTACACCGAACCCAAAGATATAAATGATAATAAAATATCTGATGCCAGTCAGACGTACCCCCACTCCTGGTACTTGCCGCCAACTGGGGTTGAGAGAGGATCCTACAGCTTTGACTTTGGGGACTTGCTGACACCTTATCTCGCCGCTAAAGGTGATACTGTCAGGCAAATTAATCCTTACTGCACAATACGTATTTGTGTTTGAGGTAATCTGTAATTTAGAGTCATTTGTGTTTAAAGTTTCCTTTACTTTTACTTCCAGAGGACACTTACAGAATTCCGGAATCTGACATTAAAGGGATTCCACCCATTCCAACACAACCAGTTGGGTTTTTGGATGCCTATTCTTTAATCTGGTGTGTGGCCTGGTGATAACCCATTATAATTTACAATTCATGCAAATTGTTTATATTGCAGTATTCTTTAGGCAAAGCAGGGCTGGAATTCAATGATCCAGAATTGTGCCCCGATACTTTTGTCTGTATAGTGTATTTCTTCTCATATTTTTTTCCACTTGCTCGTTTGCGCCACCTAATCAAATGATGGTTGATGGCATTTATGTTTGGTAAGAAGACAGCAGGACATACCTATCTTTGTAATATTTTCATACATGACTTGATTATAATCTATTTTGGGTTGCTACAGTGCATTAGATGGATCACCAGCCCCAGAAAGCTGGCAAGGAGCATTCAATTGCACATACAATTTAGGAGGACCAGGGTTCAAAGCTACGTCATCCTTTGCAAACAGGTGATACACATAATGCTTTTGTGTGGCCTAATCCTTCACAGCACCGCATATTACTGCAGTGCATATTATATTAAATATAAAAATGCAAGAAAATGCAAATTCTTGGATCATATCTAAGTAACTAGTAATATCACTTGTTAAATTACAAAAACAGTAAAGCAGCAGTACATTCATGAATGCTGCCATTTCCCAGTGATGTGCAGATGGACATCTACAACAAGGGTGAGCTCAGAAACTCTTCCAATGTCATGGGTGTTATTCGAGGCAGCGTCGAGCCTGGTGAGTTGATAAAAGTGTACGATTACCTTCAGCGTGTTTGCATGTAGGAGGCAGCCCAAAACATATGTCAATGCATTTCTGCATGGATGCCGCCACCCAGACAGGTACATCATCTACGGAAACCACAGGGACAGCTGGGTCCATGGTGCCATTGATCCCAGCAGCGGCACGGCAGTCATGCTGGAGATAACAAGGGTCCTTGGCAAGATGGTGAAGGCAGGTAAGGCCTGCCGTCAGAGCCAACGATGGGGCGCTATATTTCCGATGTGACGGGACAACATTTTTAAAATACCTGTCCAACTGCGGATCATGATGCCTCACTCACTGAGAAAGAATATCATTTGTTGGGTAAGAGTGGAATATGCAGCGTACTGATCTATGTGACATGTACTGATCTATGTGACACATATTGATCTATGTGACAGGGAGATGGAAGCCCCGCAGGTCCATTATATTTGGGAGCTGGGGTGCAGAAGAGTTTGGTCTTATTGGATCAACTGAATATGCAGAGGTACATTTTTCATTATTTATTGCAGGTATTGTAGAGGACACTACTGGTGTTATAATGATGGAAAATTTCAAAACGTGTCAAACAGTATTTTTACAGGTATCTGTCTGGGATTGTAAATGGGTGCATTAATATTGCGAAAACTTAGTCGACTCAAGTCTCTACAGCTCTACAAGTCTCACATTTTAAAATCGTACGTCATTTTTCTAGTCTCCTCGATGAAAATGAAATTAAGGGGCTGGGAATTCTCATTTTTAAACAATTTTAAAAAAGCCTTCCCACAGGAATATTACAGCAAGCTGAGGGCCCGTACTGTGGCCTACATCAATGTCGACATTTCAGTGTTTGGTGAGGATGACATTTTCTTAAACCCTAACTTTTATAGCACTATATAATAAAGTAGGAACTCAATAGCTGAGTTCTTAAAGATAATGTAATCATATCAGCAGATTTTACGACTGATTTTGTTTTTCATTCATGCCTGCACAGTAAACTTTAGCAAGCTTCAGTAGCCCCTGTCAGTTAATGAGTAATCTGATGTTTTGCTGTCAGGCAATGCCACCCTACAAGCGCAGGCGTCACCAGCAGCCCAAAGTGTGGTGCTCACGGCTGCCAAGCAGGTACTCTATCCAAATGCCATGTGATATCATTTTTTTTTACATTTTTTTAAGAAATCAAATTAGTCACCTTCCAGTCAATTCCAGGGCACATTTGCTTTGCAACACCTGAGTGCCATTTTTTATGGTACCATTACTATTTTTTTTCTTATCTTTTATACAAGGTGGTTTATAACTATAGTTTTATCAAATTACAAAATACAGTGTGTTCTAGCACTAACACACCATTTGGAAGCACTTGAACACCGTAATAAATATTTCTCCTATTGTTACCAAATCATTCTACACCTAAATGTGTGATTTATAGAAATATCACATCTGACATATACAACAAGCTGCCTTGATGCTGACTTACAGCATTAAAATAATGTACTTAAACTTCCAATTAAAAATAAAATAATCAATTTTGTGAAATCAGCATGTTTTTTTTTAATCAGCACATTTAATGTAGTTGTTCAATCTGAGAATACTGTATATATTTTCTGGTAGAAATAGCACCAAACATACCTGTTAAAAATGACCAGCCTTTGTCTCCTGACTTGAAGAGAGTACCATCTGATAGTAGTATCTTGTCTACACAGGTAAAGATACCAAAGAAAGACTCAACATCAGTCTATGACAACTGGATTCGGTACTCCAACCGTACCAGTCCTACTCATGGCATCATTCCCAAGTCCGTATCTTCCATTATTTTTATGCCTTCTTTTATCATCTGACAACTAAAAGCTTTATTGCTAATCAGCTTACTTTTTTGATTTTTCAGTGTGGGCTTTCTGACAGGAGCAGGAAGTGACTATGCTGCTTTTATGCACTTCCTGGGTATAACTTCAATGGACATTTCACACACCTATGACAGGGTTAGTAGCAAACACAGCTGTTAAAATGGTTACCTGCATCTGTTGGGTTTTCTATGTTCCCGAGTCTTAGCTGCTATCTCTGGTTTTATTACAGAGTAAGACAAATGCTCGGACCTACCCAGCTTATCACACAGCTTATGACACCTTTGACTATGCTTCCAAATACATTGACCCAGGTGAGGACTGAGGTTACAAATTCATTGCAAGATCTTATTTTGTCGCCACTTGTAATGAAGGATGTCTGTTATTGATACTTTGTGCCAGTTTCAAGCTACATTCCACCCATAGAAGCCATCATAACTAGACTAGGCCATCCCTTTGGAAAATTCTGTTTTGAAGATTGGATATCCTTGTTGTAACTTCATGCTTTTGCCACATATAATATTATAAACAGAAAGCTCTGTGGCGCATTTTGTTAGATGTGAGCATGCACTCACCAGTCTGTCTCCTGGGCTCAGGATTCACGAGTCATCAAACAGTGGCGAGGACGGCAGGCAATGTGCTCTTGCGTTTGTCTGATAGCCTCCTGCTGCCCTTTAATTTGACTGACTATGCAGAGAGTCTGGAGAAATACCTAAATACTGCACTGACCAACTTTGGTAACACTCTGGCACAGAAGAAGATCTCCGTAGGTAAGCCTGGTTTTATTGTTATGTAGTTTCAATCTGAGAGGAGGTACACAAGCAAGTATTTTATTGTACTTGTACTTGTACATATGACAATAAAGCTTTTGAATCCTTGAATCGTTGAACTTTAACAGACTGAGACCGTATCCAAAACATTCGACCTATTTTCATATTACAATATAAGACAATGCACGGCTAAACTTTGGTAACCTATTTTACATGGAATTCCAAAGGATTAGAATACAATATGCAAGACAGGACACAATTAGAACTGAAAACCCATACACAAAAAATATCGAAGAAAATAAAAGAATGAAGTGTTTTAAATCAAAGTGGAGTAATTCCAGGCTTAGTTAAGGATTAACTTGTCAGTGAATCCCATTATATATCCTAGAACCGCTGTCTAACGCCGTGGCCAAGTTCCGTGCAGCGACCATCAGATTGAACGAACTGATCCTGAACAGTAACTTCATAAAAGAATCGTCAGTATGACCTTCACTACCCTTTCAGACTCTTTTGTACCGTGATGTACAGTAAGTCTTATTATCATTAAATTCTTTCTCAGGCCTCTGAAGGCTCGGTGCATAAATGACCAGCTCATGCTGCTAGAACGGGCCTTTCTAGACCCTCAAGCATTCCCGCACAAATATGGATACAGGTTTGTACCATTTCCCTCCTGTTATAATAACCCAACAGCAAGTTAAATGGTCTCATCCAGAATGTAATTTTGCTGTACTCTAAATATGTGAATTTCCCAACTTTTCCTATCAGGCATGTAATTTGGACTTCCAGGACGTCCGGGGTGCCAACTTTCCCAGGGCTTGCTGATGCTTTTGACCAGGCTATGAAGAGCGACCTCCAGAAGGACTGGAACGAGGTGCACAGACAGCTGTCCATTGTGGCACAGGCCATCCAGGGTGCAGCCTACACCCTTGTGGATGTCATTTAATCAAAATCCAGTTTCCATTCTACGGCCATCAGGAGAGGAAGATAACCAGCATCCACCATGGATTGTTATAAGTAAAAACTGTAAACCTCAGCAGCTGACAGTGCATCTTTTATCTAAAGCTGTGGTTTTATCAAGGACAAAAATGTCAAAGTATGCCCAAGTTTGTTGTTTATTTTGTAAAATGATGATTATGCAAGTTAAGTGTTATTACCACAAATTATTTAGTATTAGTATTGGATTAGTTTTGTGGCTAAAAAAATGTACTGTTGTATTAGTATTGTGAAATGAACCATATCATGAATCGAAACACCTACAGAATATATTTACACGTGTAGATTTCAAGAAGACCGTATACTCACAGAGGGTAAGATTCAGCAGCATCTTTTCAGATCAGATGTCTGATTGAGTTTTCCAAGACAAGTCAGGTACCTCAGACTAGCCAAAGTCAGAGGATAGCTTATGAGGGAAAGGCAGGACATACACAAAACTGGGGTACAACAGCCTTCAAATATGAAAATTATGACTACTCTGTCTACCTTACTATATGTATTCCTTAAGAGTAATACTGGTAGAATTAATTGCAACAATGTCTAACTTTTCAATTCAAGGTTGGTATCTAGAAAAAATGATGTGAGTAAACATCAGTAATGTTTGCTAATATGATTCCGAGAATTAAAGTGGAATTCCACATCACAAGGGTTAGGAGTGCAGGGCCCCACGTTCTGGAAAAACCACACAAAATTTTCTGGTCCCCTTGGTGCTCCTGGTGAACGAAGTGAAGCGAGATCACTGTGAGATACCACATGAAAGGATGCCGTAAACACATCTGGTGTGTGGGACAGGATGGGGACGGTTTTTGTGCATGCAGGGACGTGTAGGGGACGGTCTGGATGTTTACAGGGATGGATGGGGATAGAAACCATTCCTGTGCAGCTCTCTAGACCGAACACATGACAGACTGTGGGGCTTGATGACATCGTCTTTCCTCTCTCTCTTCCTTCTCACTCTGACTACTATCATAAGTACATCATTAGTTCATGTAACCCGAAGAAAAAATTATTCCTCCATTGAAGGCTGCATTGAAAATAATTACTGCTGGGGGATTTTCTGTTGTGGTGGAAGGAAAACCAATTGCAGATGATCATGAGCAAGCCAGAGGAACCAGTGGTGAAATTCTGACATACCAGGGATCCCCTGAACAACGCACTAGACTGGACAGACAATACAGCTGTTGACAGGACTCCAAAAAAGAGACAAAGGCAGGAATTGTGAACAAAAACAATTATCTTTACGGAGACAGAAAATACCAAAGGAAAACCAAAACCAGAAGAACTCTATAAAAAACTAATTATACGAACTCTCCCTTGCATGAGCAAACAGGCATAAATACTCCAGTTAACCACATGAGGCATGGGTGATTTCCTTCATTCAATCGTGCTTGCTCAGACGATACTGACGATCTCATTACTTCCCAGAGATTCCAGGAGGAATTCCTAAAATATGTCTTGTTGGTGCCACCTGGTGTTTGTGTATGGCTGTACAGCTACACAAAAAGGACAGACTCAGCTCTGTTTTGAGGTGGCTCTGGTCTTTCAAAATGAGCAGTAAGCTGCTAAAGATGTTTTACCAGTCCACAGTGGCTTCGATGCATTTCTACATTGTGGTCTCCTACAGGTGCAACACCAGCTCAGGAGTCTCCACATATCTGAACACAGTATTCGAGAAGGCCAGTTTGATGAATGGATTCAAACTAGACTCAGTAGTGGAAGTGGCAGAGAAGAGATTGTTGGAGACTGTCCAATCACAACCATGAATCCCCACTCCATTATACTTTATCCTGGAGTATGATTAGTTATTGCCTTATTCCACCGTGATGCTCTTTGAAGCTCTACTACAGACCCTCTCTACCTGCTGCTATGAGACTGTATTATTACTCCTCCTCCGACTATTGTATCTCTATTTAACAGTAAAGATACAGCTGATTGAACAAAGAGACAACACTGCATTCACACCTGTACATTATATGCATATTTATTTATGTATTCTGTGCTCTGCAACACCCTGTATCATCACCAGGTGATGAATCCTCATTGTGCATTGTACTGTATATGCCTTAATTTCTTTTCTGACCCCATTTGCTTGTCTTTGGTCTTGTACTTTCACTTTTAGATTTGTTTGATGATGATGATGATAATTATTATCAGTATTATTATTGGGTTGCCAACCGGTTCATACATTCTGGACAGCAGTAACTCAGATATTATCATCTATACCGAATTACAGGATCCCATTTTCTCCACCTCTGTGCTTGCTTGGTGATTTAGCACAGATGGATCTCCCCAGTAAATATAAAAATCCTTTATTAATCTCTTTAAGTATAGGCAAAAAATCTGTCCTACTCAGCTGGAAATCTAAAAACTTATTAAGCACCTGACGATGGAAAAATCTCTTGGAATATTTTTCACTTGTAAAACAAACTTCATCATACAAGAAAAATACACAACAGAAATCTGGAATCCTTTCATAGCAGTACTCAATCACAATAGAATTCTTTAACCATACACAAAACGCACATCTTTACACAATGGAATCCATTCACACTCAGACACCACATTGGTTAGATAGCACAACAAATGTTTCCCCCTGCTCCCAATGTGTCTGCGTGTGCATGTATACATATATATTTTTCCCTTATTACTTTATTATTACTATTATTATTATTATACACTCTTTTTTGTGGTCAAGTTATCCCTTCCTCTCATTATTATTACTATCATTATTATTTGCTTGATACTTATATGTTGAACTCCTCATTACAGTATTTACTTATGAAGCAGCATTTGCTTTTTTCCTTACTACCTTTTTTATATACTTGTATTAATGTTTATTTATATTTATGTTTGTTTTTTTTTTGATGGTTGCAGTGAAATATTTTGTGATCACTGGCCACATGCTTTTCTCTTTTCCCCTTTATCATTATTATTGTTTTGTTCGGATTATTATAATTATTATTTGGTGACTAGGTTATTCCATCTTCCTGTAATTATTACTATCAGTAGTATTTGCTCGGTACTCATATACTGAACACTTCATTACCATATTTACTTATGTGGCAGCGATTAACCTATTTTTTTTCCCATCTTCCTTACTATCTTTATGTAACTGTATTAACGTTTATTTATATTTACATTTTTTATGGGTGCAGCAAAATATTTTGTGATCAATGGTCACATACTTGTCTCTTTTGCCCTTCATTGTTATTATTATCATTATCATCATCACCACCATCTACACCGCCCTCAACGATCATATATCCAATCCTGTATCTCTTTCTTCCTCTCTTCCTTCTCTCCCAGTGTTGACTTTACCAGCCTCCTAACCCCACTACTTCAAGGAAAGCCTAGTTTGCACCATTGCTTCCCCTTCCTTTCACCCTCTGCCTCTGGGTTGTTGGGCCATCGGGTGCACTGCAGATGGGTTTCTGAGCTGATCTGGGGTGGTGGCCCTCCGATGGCCGCTTTCCCACCTACTGATCTCTCCTGCTCTGGGCTGGACCAACCTGCATGAACTGCTTCTTTTAATGCATCACACTAGATCAGTGTTGTCTCTCCCATTCATATAGACTAAAGGGGAAAAAACTCCACACCATCCTAGAATAGGGGTAGCGATTCGTGTTAGATGTGGTTTGCACGGGGCGGGGTTGTCATGGGTGGGGCGCTATCCTGGGGACCACCTGGCCTCTCCCTCTGGCACGCTTATGGTGCACGGTGGGCCCAACCTGCCTAGGTTGACCAAACAACAGCCTTCCCGCCACCAATCTTCTTTTTACTCCCACCTCTCCTCTCCTCCATCTCTACCCCCCAATGTATCACTTTTATCTTCCCTAACACACAGAAAGACACAAACACATACATGCTCACGCACAACACGTCCACCATTAAGGGGGAAGTTTAGTATGCAACCTCACACATTTACTGCATGACATCACCCACTGGCTCTGTCATTGTTTTCTTGTATTATTATTAATAATAATTTATTTATGTATTTGTTTATTGTTGATTTTATTATTATTATTCTATATCTTCTGTTCTATCTTCCTTCCTGTATTTCCCTGGTAGGAAAAACAAAAATCTCATAAGAACTCATGACAGATATTCACACATCAAAACCCTTTGCTAACTTATTTGATATGTGACATGATCCTTATTTATACATACAACAGGGTGTATGTAAGTTATATACAATAGATTTTACTTGAATAATCTTCTTATTGTTTACAGTATTAATATTTCTTTTTTGTTGTCCTTCCCCACTGTCTCCCACTTGTCTGATGTTTGTCCTGTTTCAGTAACTGTATTGTTGTTGTTGTGTATTTGTACCTTAATAAAAAAAAACAGTATTATTATTATCATAAATAACAACAACAATTACAATAATAAAAATACTGCCCTGTTCACTGCACCATTTTCTGTAAACTCAGGGAGAAGCAGGCAGTTTTCATTAATGAGTGTATCTAATGCTTTAATTAGTATACCTAATAAAGTGGCCACTAAGTGTATCTATGAATGTGTGTGTGCTCATGCCTGGTTGTTGAAAATAAACAGAAGCTTTTATTTCAAAGAACATAATTAAATAACATAATTCATCAAATTTATTTAGGGCATAATTTCTACGCTACAGTACTACATGGTATAATGGATGCTACGGTCATTCCCTATCCATCTTCTAACCTACAGATTTCTCATTCTCCATCAAATACAAAAAACACACTATGTTTCCATAACACTGTTTCAAAAGTCAGAAGATGCTCAAAACCAATGAGGTGTAAAATTATAGCTGAGGGACAGGAGATTAATTGCTTCTTGGCTTGATATTGCTGGCAGAACCTGCAAACTCTCTGCAAAGTTCAGCCATGCTGCCACTGCAGAAACAGAAGCAGACTGTTCCTGTGCAGACAGAGGCCCAGCAGGAGCAGTTCTAAAGCTGCCAGCCAGAAACAGACAAAACTCAATTCACCAACCTTTTGTTAATATTGGAATTTTCTTGCAGTTCCACGGGATAATAGCAGGGTTCAGTATTTGCCTTTGTAAAATAATATTTCATACTAAAATTTGATTTTCTCATGGTCATTAAAAAATGAGTAAAATGAACAACCATGTAACCCTATGGTCTGACTTGAAGGATTTTATTTAACCAATTGCTTTAAAAAAAAAAAAAAACCAAAACCAAAAAGCACAGCCCCATGCAAACTGTTACCTCCCCCCCCCCCATGTACACATATTTCACCATTAATGATGTTCAGTACAATACAGTAAATGTAGGATTCAGAATTTATTACAATAGCACAAAAACAAAATTATATTATATTAAATACTTGTTTGAGGACCAGTTCTGTGAGATTCCTATTAAGGGAAGGTCTGAATAACCCTCACTTGCTTTTCAATGATTCCATCCATTTCCACTCAGCTTCTCCTGGTAATGGACATGCTGATTTCTCTTATTAACTTCAATGATTAGAAAGTAGTGATTTATTTTCATCATCTATCTAATAATTGTAAGAGATTGACCAGAAGTCCCCAAGAGCTGTAAGGTTTTTGGGTTTCCACTCAGCGCTTAATCACTCCTTTTAGCAGCTAATCTTCTGGATACTAGCCCAATTTACTTCTGGATGAAAATGGGTTTATTAAAATTGCAAAACAGTATTTTGGAAAAGTAGGACTATAGCTGTGGAGAACAGCTGGCTACCCCTTCTTAATTTTGAGCACATTTAAACCCCCCCCCCCCCCAAAAGTCACAATGGAGGGAGAGAAGACAGCTTATGAAGTGTCTTTGTGTACTCATGACTTGTTAATATGTGATACACAAAAAGAAATAACAAAAGATTTTAAAGGCTTTCTTAAAATGACTATCATATTCAATGTGAATGAGAAACTTGATAAATGTGTGTTTTGGGAACGTTTCCGCCAGCTCTTTTATGCCAGGGAAGCATGAGGCCCTGAAGCCCAGCTGTACTCAGCAATGTGCTGAAGCACCAGAATCACTCAAGAAGCCGATGCAGTCAATACTGTTTTCTAAAAATGGTCACACAAAATCAAAGACATACGAAAGCATTTATTGGACTGTTCTCTTTTCCACCTTAGGTTACATTGCTAACAGAATAGTAATCCACTGCATGTGATTGTATTACTACCTTTCAGAGTTTGTCATTTTAGCCATTAAAAATGATCACTCTGTTTAAACAACCATGAATGTGTTAACTTCCAGAACGAGCCTCTTGATTTAACCTAAATCGCATCAGTAAAACATGCAGCTCCATAAAAGGAGAAACAGGAAGGTAGTTTGGATAAACGCTGTGTTTCATGGTTATGCGAGTGGATAAATTGATGGGATTTCTTCATCTCTGAAAAGTTTTAGTCACAGGTTGCTGCTTTGAATGCACTACAGAATTTCATATATATGAGTTAAACGGGAATCTCTGGACTTCTGACATGTTTCTGGACATCTGCATTTCTAAAGTCTTTTCTTCCTAGATTGTATCAGATAACATTTCATTATTGTCATGGTAAAGACTCAAAGATGCAGAGGAATACAAGGCTTTCATCAAGGTCATGAAAGGGCAGGAGAAAAGGCCATCAAATATTCAGAGTATTGTCATATTTTTGGAGATTGCGGTCACTCTGAACTCTGCCCTCATTTGCCACATGGATGGAAGTGTAATATTCATCACTCAGTCTATTTCCCTAATTACGATGACGCTGTGGTTCAAATCAAGACAACATTTCAACTTTGATATCTAATAATTTTCTCATGATTAATGAGCTGTTAACAGGGCTTAGAAAGATGAATGAGTTTAGAACATTTTTCTGATGAAGCTCATTACTGGGTACCAAAGACTAGAAAGAGATTGAAAAAGGTGTCTTTACATCTGATAACTCAGGGATGGCGAAGGGCTGGTGTGGAGGCGGGTTTTTGGAATGACCTTTCAATCAGCCAATAACAGTGGGTCCCCAGGACTGGAGTTGAGAACCGCTGCTTTATTATTGGCTGATTGAGAGGTCACCCCAAAAACCCGCACCCAGACTGGCCCTCCATGGAACAGGTTCCCAGCCGGTTGTAATTAATGCTCACTATGCAAAGTTGGTGGATGAATGCAAAACTCCAAGCAACCGACATAGACCAAATACTAAATAATATTTTGTGAAGCTCTAGCACTCATTTTTCAGTATTTACCATTTTGCATTTTAACTAAGTAGAAACTCAAAACAGCATTAGTTGTAAAAGATTACTATAGATAATAGAATTTTATTGAACAAAAATTTAGCAAAATGGTTTCACACTTCCGGATTCCAGATTCTATTAAATATTAAACATCCAAACTTTGTTAAAGTATTCAAAATTTATCACACAATTAAATCAATAAATGTTCCTTGCAGTCTGCAGTCTTGGATTAAAGTCTTGCTCAGGACATTCCTGGTGTTCAATACCTCTGGGTCTTAGGATCTTATCAGGTAGCTAATGATTGTAAGCTAGCAGTGAATACAGCACAGAATTTTAATTGCCTGGATTCTTGCACAACAGAAATTACAAGGCAAAAAATAAATAAGACGGAACCCCAGCAGATGAATTAACTTTCCAGCTCAATGCTCAGAATTAATGCAAGGCATGAAGCTGGAACAGAAATGTAAAAATTATATTATATAT
>JAODKC010009418.1:0-19786 GCA_026777985.1 Mormyrops attenuatus
CAGACACACGAGGCTGTCATTCACATCCGTTTCCTCGTCTGGAGGGATCGGATGTGAGTCCCCCTCCTCCCGTCTCAGGCTGCACTCACCAAACCCGCCCTATCCTCCAAACTTACGCTCCGCTGCAGCTGAAGAACACTCTTGTCATGATGCTCCTACCTTCTTTGTCTGGCCGTACTCTTTTCTTCTGTATTTTGAATCTCAAGCTGCCATGTCCAGTGACGCCTCAGCGGGGTCCTTTCCTGTCTCGCTAAAGCGCCCCCCCACCCCCATCCTTATTGTCTCCTTGGTAACCCCAAAGACAGGAGCCTGTTTGTTTGTCAATCTGTGTCTGGGCTGAGGGGGGCTTTTAAAAGGGGGGGGGGGTGTTCAGGGGGTGCCACAGATGCGTAGGGGCTTGGCATGGGATCGCACTTGACCCCTCCCATCCTTGACGTCTCTTGCTCGCAGAAGAAGCTGGCCGCGGAACCGGATCACACGGACGTCACGCTATCCGCGGCGGAGCGGGTCCGTGCCCTGAGCAAGATGGGCTGCAACATCGAGATCAACGAGGACATCACCCCGCGCCGATATTTCCGTTCCGGCGTGGAGATGGAGCGCATGGCCGCCGTCTACCTTGAGGAGGGGAGCCTAGAGAACGCCTTTGTGCTCTACAACAAGTTCATCACGTAAGATTCACCAGCCGTCAACACGGAGGGGAAGGTCATGCCGACTTACCGTCTAGCTGATTAGATAAATGCTCCTCGTTGTCAGGCTGTTTGTGGAGAAGCTACCCAGCCATCGGGACTACCAGCAGTGCAGTGTTCCTGAGAAGCAGGTCATTATGAAGGTGGGTCTCTCATCCCCGGCTTGGGCCTCTTAGTCTGATGGAAATCCGATTAGCCGTGCGCTAATTAGCTCACACTGCGGGTTGGGGCTTGCTTGCGAAATTGAGCGTTCTGTGCCAGTGGGGCCCGCTCTGGATTTGGGTCGACCTCTTGATGTCCCCAGAGCACAAGCATGACCCAGTGCTGACATAGTGATGTGATTCTGTCCCCTACTTTCACGTCAGAGAGGACAGGCCTCTAAGAAGGATGTATATGAGAAGAAAAAATAAACAAAATTTCTGTCATGTTGCACAGTGTTGGTTTCCTGATGCGTTCGGCCAAGCTGCTACCGGCACAACCGGTTTTGTGTGGAAAAACACAGCTGAGATGCGTGTGGGAGAGAGTAGGCCTGCTCAGCTCTGTCGTCATCTGCCTCACGTTCACAGAAACTGCAGGACGTGGCATTTCCACGGAAAGATCAACTGAAGAAGCTTCTCCACGAGAAGTACAACAGAGAGCACATGGAATACGTGAAGAGTCAGGTGAGCGGCCACGTCACCGTGGTGACCAGTGCGGCACCCAGATCCTGCAGTCCTTCCATGCGACCATTGTAGGTGTGGGAACATATAAGAACGTTCCAGACTTGCAGCCCTTTCTGGTTTCAGTGTCAAGGTTACCCATCATGCACTGGAATGGGAGATATCCTGGTTTCAAGTCCACACACACAATCCATGAGATATCTGTTGCCCGCCGGCTGTTTGATACAACTGGTGCTATTAAATTCGCAGAATCCAAGATTTCACTTTCATTTTGAACTAACAGCATTTCAATGCACCAGATATATTCAGCGTTTGGCATGGTCACACCCCCACACATTTGATGTCATCTTAAATCCCTAAGTGGGATATAGGAATAGGAACAATAGGACTTAACAGAGTTGTATCTATGGTATGAGAGATATGAGTAAAGACATGATGTCCTCTACAAAGGTTAAAAATGAATTGCTGGATGATATATGCAAATAAATGAGTTTCTGTAATTGTTTCCTTTTAACTTTGCTTTTTTTGTTTTCCTGAGTTTTCCTCCCTGCTGTAGCAAATAAAATGATAAAAATCTACAGTAAATGTATGATCATAAATATGAAACCAGATGAAGTAGTTTGGGTTTTGAGGCTGAAGGTCAATGAATGCATAAATGGCAGTTTTGGCATATTGTTTTGTTCTACGTCACATTAATAGCACGTCTGCGCCCAGAGCCAGGCCGCAGAGGTCTGCGACCAGCAGCTGCAGAGGCTGTCGCTCTTGGAGGAGGAGCGGCAGCGCGTGGCCCAGCTGCGCAGGATGCAGATTGAGTCCGAGCAGTTCCGCTACTTCGAGGACCAGCTGCGACGCCAGGAGTTGGCCAACCGGAAGGACGGGGCCGCCCTCAAAGTGCAAGAGCAGACGGACGGGACATGTCTGTCCCGCACGCCGAAGAACCACGTCAGCCTCGGGCCCAATCGCAGCAAGCCGGCCGTCCCCATCAACAAGCCAACCTCAACTCTGGGTGCAGTGCAGAGTGAGTCAGCATCCCACAATGCCTTGCAAGAACTGGCTCGTTTATGACGTGGGCCGTGTTCTGTAAATCCGCAGGGTGTTGGTTGTATGAGTAGCAGTTTAATATAAAGTTGTAGCTTCTTTACATTCACAAATAAGGTAATTAGCCAAGTGTCTACTAAAAGTAGCGATTTTCTTTGTACGTCTTGCAGACCAGCGAGTGGATGGCTTGAGACGGGTGGTGATCTCGCGAGATCTCACTTACAAGTTTCTGCTGCTCGCGGATGGAAACACAGCCAGAGGAATCGAGACGTGCGGAGTCCTCTGTGGGAGACTAGTAAGGAATGACTGTCTTAGTCACAAGTCAGTAACATGCTGAAAAGCATCCTCCAACCCTGGATCTCTTTGGGATAAATTCACGGAACAGTCATGGTTTACAAGAAGATTGAGTTATGGTGAATGTAGAAGTTTGGAATACAACAATTTTTAGAGACATGTCTTGTTTGCAATAATAATAGCAATGGTGGTAAATATGATGTATCAATAACACTTGGCCCAAGACTAAGGGAGGTTTTATTTCTGTGTCTGGGGAGTGAGTCAGTAGAGTAGTGGTTTAGCTTTACACCAAAGTGCAAAAACATTGCCTTTTCAGACCCACAACGAATTCGTCCTCACCCACGTGATCATTCCCAAGCAAACCGCCGGCCCAGACTACTGCGACATGGAGAATGTGGAGGAGCTCTTCAGCTTCCAGGACCAACACGGGCTGCTGACGCTGGGCTGGATCCACGTGAGTGACCCCGTGTGTCGACGTTTCCCCGTGCCCGTTGCATGCGGAGCACCAGCCAGTTGTCTTCTGCATAGCCCATTTGAGCAAATCTAAGGTTGCTTCCTGAACCACTGTGCTTCTTGGAATGGTTTTGGGTAATAATGGATGGAAAACACTGCCCTTTTACTTGTAGGTAGTGCTCTGGAGAGGCACTACGGGAGTCATCTTCACCTTTTCAGCAAATTTCAACATGACTCATACATTTACGGGGCCTCTAAACGTCCGATGGGTTGGTGCACCAATCTAGGGTCCAGCTCTCCAGTGGCCTGTACTACGAAGCGGGGTTACTGGCTTATCGGGGTTGCTTGTCGGATTTAAGGTAGTCTGGGCAAAATGTAAGTGAGCGAATATGAAGTCCATTTAAACTGTGATACCTTAAATCCGACAAGTTACCCCGATAAGCCAGTAACCCCGTAGTACAGGCCACAAGCCCTTGGGCCCTTGTTTACAAACTACCTTTTGTCAACAGACACACCCAACACAGACGGCATTCCTCTCCAGCGTGGATCTTCACACACACTGCTCGTACCAGCTGATGCTCCCGGAGGCCATTGCCATAGTCTGTGCTCCAAAGCACAATGAGTAAGTTCATACTGTACCCGTCACACTCCTCCACACGCAGCCGGTGTGGACTCCGTTCGGAAGGAGGCAGAGAGGCTGATCAGTATGACCATGAAGGTGACTGCGTGGGCGGGCCGATGACGTAGCGAACATAAGTGCCTTTGTTTGTTATCATAAACTAAAGATGTGTGACATATTGAAACAGTTGAACACAAAAATCTAATTCAAGCTATCTGAACAATGTCCCATCTGGGCCTGTTTGTCCTTGACAAGGCAGTCTGTTGTATCAAGACCAACTGTACATCTTTAACTATGGAATCTACAGGCACAAGAATTAGTTAGCAGCTGTAGCAGGTGAAATTCCAGCCTGTTAACGGTAGATATTGCTTGATAATGTGTATGTGGTCAAGGTATACATTACCTTGTCCAAATGTCCCCACAATGGTATTCATCACATGTTTTATGATTGCAATCAAAAAACTAAAAATGCAACAACTCATATGTTTTGTTTGGTTTGGTTACTTTTGGTTATGGTTGGGGCTGGGTGGGGGTTAAGGTTCTCATAGTTAGCATTAGCATTTTTCCCATGAAAAAGAATGAGCAGTCCCCACAAAGATATGATTAAAGGTCTGTGTGTCTTGAAATATTGGGCATATGAGGCAGAATTATATCTCTATTGATTTCCACATTTCACTAAACATAATATTGTTTGTTTATTGGTTTATTTGACAGGAACGGTGCTAATTGATGGCATTGCTGTAAATGTCAAAGTCAGACAAAAGGCTAGTTTCCATCTATAATTCCCGGGTTATTCTCTTTATTAAGAGAACAGCACAAGCAAAGAGAAAAACATTCTCATTGCAGTGAAATACAGAGCCCGGAAATCCGACTGTGTACTTGTGAATTGTCACGGCTGGATAGAGTGGATCTTTAAATGGGGTGACTGCTCCCCCTCTCGTTTTGAATCAGCACCGGAGTCTTCAAGCTGACCAGCCCTGGAATGGCAGAGGTGGGGAACTGCAGGATGAAGGGCTTCCACCCTCACTCAAAGGACCCCCCGCTGTTCAGCGTGAGTGGCCAGGCCGCCATCCTGTCACCTAACGGCCCACTGTCCTCTTTGTCACATCTGATTCTCTCTCTCTCTCTATCTCTCCCGGCAGATCTGTAAGCACGTTGTGGTGAAAGACACCAAAACAATGGTGCTAGATCTCAGGTGACAGTGACGAGAGCCTCACGCAGTGCCCCCCCACCCCCTCACATACACAGACAAGTTTCTATTTACATCGTTGTTTACTTGAAGGTTTTTGTATTTATTTATTTTCTAAGAGGTACTGTGAATCAATATCGCTTTACCGCGCGGAGCATCATGGGTGCTCTTTGTCGCAGAGTCATTCCGACGGTGTCGCTTCTGCTGGTCTTTTAACTATCTCGATGTCAGCTTTGTTCTCAGTGGCTTCTGCTGTCGGCTAAAATGAAGTGCGGTCAGACACAACCTGATAATCCTACTAACTTTTGGGACATAAGAATGACATGAAGGTCCTTCAGGTAAAAGAAAATGGTGTAGAGCTAGCGGACACACCCCTCCAGGAAGGAGAGTGCGCCGAAATAACGGGCACACAGCATCAAAGAATCCTTCCTGTTGGGATGTCAGCCACCAAGCCGAAAACATGAGAAGGTTCCAGTATGAATTTTAACGCAAAGTTCTCCTGTATGGTTATAGCAATAGATACAGTAAATATATACACAGGTCTTGCACTGTACAGAAAAAGCAAAATAACTTGTAAGCCATTGATAAAACAATATAAAACTGTTTTTATATTGATTTAATACCTTGAGTGGTTTAACAAAATAAACTAAGTGTCTGGTTAGCCACACACCATGGCAACGGATTTCAAAAACCATAGCTGACAAGTGTTGACCTTGTTTTGTTTTGTTTTTTTTTACCCTGGATTGATTGGATAATCTAAGTTTGCCTTGAGGGTGGTTTGTTTACGGTAGACAGACTAAACCAAAGTGCTCAGAATGTAACTCGGAAAAAAAAAACCCGAAACGCCTTACAGGGGCGGAGCTCCTGCCATCGACGGAAAGGCCTTGACGAGACAACGCTCAGGTATCCAAGCTCGTCCTGCAACGCGACACGACGAACGGTCTCACCCCATGCGGAGAAACAGCCAGCCAACTTCATGCACGGCAGTTAGAATAACCAGAGAGAATCTGCCAAAACCGCGCTCTGTCTGAGAGGTTTAAAAACAAACAAACAGACGCTCCTGTTTTTTTTTTTTAAATTTACGCGCCGTGACGTTGAGGTGGCTTCACGCAGTCCCAGTGGCATTGCACATTGTTGTGGCATTATGTGACGGTGGACAATGAAGACAGTATTTTGAATATCTGATTTTTGTTCATCTGCTGTTTTAATAAAGAACTTACACTTTATAAGCTGTCATGAAATGATGCTTTTTGTTTTTTTTTTGCTGTTCGAGTAAGTCTGAGTAGCCGCATGCGTCCCATCATGCTCTGCTTTGCAACTCGCGCACGCTTACAGGTGAGAGTGGAGGCCGGGGTCTGATCGCAGGGTCGCCGAATTCATCTGCCAGCCCTGGAGCTTTTTTTTTTTCCAGAGACTAAGAGCTTTGCTCAAGTGCTCAAAGGAGACGTGACTACTAGAGTCCTGCACGGGTTCGAGTACTCGACGGGTAACCCGCAGGTTTTAATGGATCAGGTGAAAAATGTCACCTGATTTGCGGGTACAGGTGCGGGTGGAAATTAACAGGGCCATTTAGAACATGGTTCTAAATATCAAACACTTATTTTAAATATAAGTAGGCTACAATTTTATATATATATATATATATATATATTTGAAAACATAACACTTTTTTCTCTTATTTTTGCTTTATATACTTAATGATTATATTTACATTCACTGATGGTTGGAGCAAAATATTTTCTAGTTCATATGTTACGTGACTTGACCCTTATTTCTTAGGATTATTATTATTATTATTTATTATTATTATTTTCCTGCCCTAAAACTGAATGGGCAGCCCAAACCATAAGACCTAGGCTGACCAGATTTGGCATCAAGATGTCAATTCCTACCCATTATTCAAATAATCTGACTCAACACGTTTCGGTCCATATCTTTATTGTTGTTGTTGTTAATCACCCATCCATTGTCCCCATGCGGTCTGATTTTTGTCCTGTTCCTGTAATTGTTTTGTTGGATGTTTGATATTCTTGTTCTATTGAATGTTCATCCATTCCTCTTCTAACTGTCCTGGTCAGGTTTTCAGGGGGCCTGGACCCTATCCCAGGCAGCTTCCAACACACAGCAGAGGTACACCCTGGATAAGATGCCAAAATTAACTGTTTATATAGCACATAAGTTGAGTTACCGGGAGTTATTGCTGCATGCAAGGGCAGGGTTGCTCCATAACTGAAATTCCCTTATGGTGTAGTTTGAGAAGTAATGTTGGGCATGCATCTGGAATGACTGCAGATTCAGTTGAGTATGTCAAAAGTGTGATATATATATATATATATATATATCAGACAGACGAGCTTCAGTTTTTGAAGAGCTTTATTCCTTCCTGGAGCGTTCTCAATGTAACCATCCTTAAACTGTAACTCGAAGCATACAGCAGTGATTGAACACACGCGAAATCTGCAAAGTTCATTTTCAGCATCTGAACACAAGAGGGCGCCTATGAGCTTTGGTTCTCCTGTTCTTTTATGGTTTCAGACATGCCCGGGCATGTGGAAGTTTAATTCATTCGAAAACAAAAACATCCATTCAGAAGTAGCAGTGCAAACAGGGGACGAAAGGAGACGGGGACAAAGAGAAGACAGTTCACAGGCAAAAAAGCAAGACTAAAGGCAGAGAGGGCATCAGTGGGAAGGCTGGAGGCTTTAGAAGCATTTGCGGTGGACGATGGACGGGCCGGCCTCGTCATACTCCTGCTTGCTGATCCACATCTGCTGGAAGGTGGAGAGCGATGCCAGAATGGAACCTCCAATCCAAACAGAGTACTTGCGCTCAGGTGGGGCGATGATCTGGAAATTCATAGAAAGTCAGATGAGATACATGAGCTTGATGAATCAGATTACAAGGGCTGCCAGCTTTTTGACCCATTAGTGTGACATTATTTGCAAGTCTTTTCTTTCATCTGAGCTTAAGTTCAGTCATGTTTACTTAGAATATGTTTGCTATTTCCTCCAACATGCTATTCTGAAAAGACGCAAATAAATCTGGAAATTGTGTCAAAATCAGTCAAGATTTGGTGTAATACTCACTTTGATCTTCATGGTGCTGGGTGCCAGAGCGGTGATCTCCTTCTGCATCCTGTCAGCAATCCCAGGGTACATTGTGGTTCCTCCAGACAGGACATTGTTTGCGTACAGGTCCTTACGGATGTCGATGTCACACTTCATGATGCTGTTGTAGGTCGTCTCGTGAATTCCGGCAGATTCCATACCTTGGGATTACAGCAGCTGGTCAGACTATCGCATGAGGCATCAAGAAAGAGAGATGTTAGGAGGTGTGTAGCTGTGTAGATGGTGGCAGGGATAGGATACCGATGAAAGAAGGCTGAAAGAGGGTCTCGGGACAGCGGAACCTCTCGTTGCCGATGGTGATGACCTGGCCATCGGGAAGCTCATAGCTCTTCTCCAGGGAGGAAGATGTGGCGGCGGTAGCCATTTCGTTTTCAAAGTCCAGAGCGACATAGCAGAGCTTCTCCTTGATGTCACGGACGATTTCCCTCTCAGCTGCACATGAAAGAAATATCTCATTTAGTGCCGGGAAGTCCCTGCACTAGCCGGAAAGTTTCAAAGAGTCCTTCAGAGTGCGGAACTGCTGTTAAATGCATGGAATAGGCTTTGCTCACCGGTAGTGACAAATGAGTAGCCTCGCTCGGTCAGGATCTTCATGAGGTAGTCTGTGAGATCACGGCCAGCCAGGTCCAGACGCATGATGGCATGGGGCAGAGCGTAGCCCTCATAAATGGGGACATTATGGGTGACACCATCACCAGAGTCGAGGACAATACCTGGTGGGACCGGGACCCTTGTTATTAATATCCTCAAATACAATCAAAGAAACAGTGAAAGATGAAGTGAGGCTGAACTCACCAGTGGTACGACCAGAAGCATAGAGAGATAGCACTGCTTGAATGGCCACATACATGGCCGGTACATTGAAGGTTTCAAACATGATCTAAAACAGGACAATATTTGCATGTTATTTGCGCAAATAAAAACCTCGGACTGCGAACAAATGGAGTGTCTTAGACTAAACTGATGAGCTCTGTCATCCTATTTTCCTTAAGCAGTTACCTATTTTAGGGTCATGTTAGTCAAGCTGACACAACAGACATCTAGGACAGGATGCCAGATGATTGTGACAATGTACCTTAAATGGAGTCCATTAATTTTTTAAAGTTTAGAAATCACCCGTGTATCATGATCAAATCTCTCCCAGAAGCCATTCGGCATTACCTGGGTCATCTTCTCTCTGTTAGCTTTGGGGTTCAGGGGCGCCTCAGTCAGCAAGGTGGGGTGCTCCTCAGGGGCAACGCGAAGCTCATTGTAGAAAGAGTGGTGCCAGATCTACAGGCAAACACATGACAGACCAGTCAAAATTCAGCTTGCAGTCTACTTGCATGGAGGCACATCAAAATTAAAACATTACTATTTCATAATATTTGGCCATCTGTTGAAGTGTGACTACGTTCTTTGGATGAGCTTGTAAAACGTGCCACACTAGTCATCAGTAATTAGTCACTGTTCTGAGTATGTAATGCCTCACTGACCACCTACTGTTTCCTTTCTGCGTATTTCTTATCTTGCATTACTAGTCTGCACTGCTATTGATAAAATACCATATTGGCTTCTGAAAACCAAAGCTTGACTCTAGCTCACAGGTGTCAAACTGCAGT
This sequence comes from Mormyrops attenuatus, assembly GCA_026777985.1. Taxonomy (NCBI): domain Eukaryota; kingdom Metazoa; phylum Chordata; class Actinopteri; order Osteoglossiformes; family Mormyridae; genus Mormyrops; species Mormyrops attenuatus. The sequence goes on from JAODKC010009418.1 coordinate 9,668, forward strand.
CCTGGAGGGCTGGAGCCCTGCACATTTTTGCGTTTCCCCTCATTTAATACACCTGATTCAACTCCTTGTGCTAATTACCACACAGCTCTTAAGCTGAATCATTTGTTGTGGAGCAGGAAAAGAACTAAGCTACGCAGGGCTCTGGCCCTCCAGGACTGCAGTTCAACACCCCTGCTCTAGCTGGTCACGATGTACCTTAAATTGCTGAAGTTTTGATACCATGATCCAAAAACAACAAACGTTATGAAATTTGCTGGTGGAAGCTTCAGAATGACGTTAGTACTGCATTGGTCCAATTTAAATTGTATATATGGATTAGAAGCTTAATTAAGATCATAGAATAAGCTGAATATGTGACCATTATTCAGTAGTTATTGATAGTAAATATCTTGCTGTATCTTGACTCTGTGCCAGATCCTCAAGTGTTAGCTATGACTGGCTTTATAGATCTTCTTCAATGGGGTCTAGTGAAAAGGGCTTTGTAAATCGGGACCTTTTTTTTTTTCTTCTTACCTTTTCCATGTCGTCCCAGTTTGTGATGATGCCATGTTCGATGGGGTACTTCAGGGTCAGGATACCTCGTTTGCTTTGTGCTTCGTCGCCCACGTAACTGTCCTTCTGTCCCATTCCCACCATCACTCCCTGGGGAGACAGGCATGCTGACGGTGTGCATGTTAACGCATCAATGGGGGGCTGCGGCAGGAGGTTCAAACGGTGCGGCCATGGCGGTGCCAGCTGACCTGGTGTCTGGGACGGCCCACGATGGAGGGGAAGACGGCTCTGGGGGCGTCATCCCCGGCAAAGCCTGCCTTGCAGAGACCTGATCCATTGTCGCACACAAGGGCTGTGCTTTCCTCTTCGTCACACATAGTCTTCGATCCGCTTTGCCCTCTTCACTCAATCGGGAGACAATCACTGCAGGGAGACAGTCACTGGCTGTCAGAGACCTCAGTGTTTGTGGCCACTCGTGCTGGCTCTGCCATCCCATTCAGGGTGTAACCCCCCCCCCCGCTGCTGTCCAGGCTGACCTCCACTTACATTTTCTCCATGTATGCATATGTGTGTTTTGCCCTCTTTGGAGGGACCACACCCTCTCAACAACTTAAAAAAAAATATATTAAATATCTAAATAATATAATATTTTAAATACCACTAATACTTTTGTGCTAATACAAACGCTTTTTAATGTAAAACCTTATAAGGAATTATTTGTACCCAAACTAAACCAATTGGACTGACTGGATTCTACAATCTGTAAAGAGTTATAGAGATTTCATTTTATAGGGAAAGTATAATCAAAATGAACAAAAGGCAAATTAGTTTCTTATAATATGAAACTGCTCAGAATTATTTCACAGTAGACTCATGCCTTCAGATATTTCAGAAATGCTTCAAAAAGCAGAATGCCACAGAGCACCACACTTACAGAATACTAGCCAAAGCAGATAGTGCTACTTTCTGTTAATGAATGGCTACGCTACCATGGGAAAACTTCCTAATTAGGAAATTATTTGGACATGGGTTTGTCTTCAGCTATGCACAACCTCTCTCTGGCCCTGCCTTCCTGCAGCATCCAAAAAAAAATGGGATGGAGGGGGTAGAGGCTACGTCGTCTGCAGGAATCCTGGAGGACCATATTTAGTAATAAATCCTAAACTTGGTGCACACTGCACAAGCTTGGGCGCCCCAGCCAGACCGAGCCGCTGCAAATGTTACCACACTGATGCTCCATGCTAAGGATCAGGTGGCTGTTTGATCTGCTCGCGCTGGCTGTACGCATGCAGGCGGCCACTGAACCGAGAGACACTGTGGATTTCCTGTTTATTCAAGAAAAACTGGTTGCCGTGACAATCAGCTGCAAATCTACTGCGACCATAAAAAGCCTCAATTTCAATTCTCTCCCCCCCCATGACAAAAAGACTTGTTGAATTGTCCTCAGTCTCCCTGGCTTTAAAAAAAACAAAACAAAAAAAAAACAGATTTTATCTGAAAACTATCAGCTTAAAAAATATATATGTATATAAGGTTTTTTTTCAGTATTGCTCAACAGACTGCTCAACACAAACTGAAATGTTTCCAAATGAATACATGTCTTACAACAAATTCCTTAAATAGCATCACTGGGACACTTGTACAACAAAAGAGAAACTGGGGTTTTTATTAGAACAAGATCAGAAACCTTCATTTCTGCACATGCACAGCTTATCAGCATACAAGCAATCGATTAGCCAGCCTGCCAACACTGGCACATCTCAACACCTGTGTTCCACTGGAATGGAAAATACTAAGCAAGCCTGTCGATTCTGACTTATCCAGTGCAATAAAGACCCTGGAGCAGAGCACTAGTTACGAGTGAAAAAGTGTGATAAAGGGTACTTGTACTTACCCTGACAGTGCTTGGCCGGGGTTTGCCGCCTGAGGATGGTGCAGAGAATGTCGGCCAAGGGTGCGTTTATGTAGACCCCCCTTCCCTGCCATTCCCCCTCCCACATCCCAAACAAGGATTCCACACCACTGGCCATCCTCTGCCTCTCTCTAGCACTGCCTTATAGGGATGACTGGGGGAAAAAAGTCCAATTCGGGTGGCCCAAAGCAGGCCCCCATCTCCCTTCCGGGGCATTCCACCAGTGTCCATCTCTCGGAGTACAGCAGATCTCAACTTCCTGAGACATAAACACGAGCCGGTGTGGCGCGCCGCCCCTCACTGACACGCGCATCTATGCTCAACACCTCCCAGCCAACATTAAGCCATCAAAGGATGAACAAGAAAAAGAATGAATGTTAGACAGTATGTAATAGGCATTCGGTCATGCTAGAGATGCCTTTACTTGTATTGGACTGTTCCTTTTAGGCCAATTGGAACACTCAAACTGTGTTAAAATAGTTTTTGTCAAAGCGTTTGTCAAATAGCTCTGTGTGTCATCATCTCAACGCCATTCTGTATCATTGACAATGAAGAAAAAGACACACACCACCGGCATATACATTAGACTATGTCGTAACACGTAATTAAGTAGCAACATGTTGCAGTTTCCTTTAATAGGAAATGTTTCATTCTGCTCAGTTGCGAAATCTAAGTTTCTGTTCACCAGATGGAGTTGTTTATTTGATGAAGGATGACCAATGCTGACCCTATTCAGTGTTACAATTCAATCGGTTAGGAAAAAAATGTGTATTTCAGTGTTTTAAATGTAGCATGTTTCAGTGTACTACAGATACAATCCCATCAAAGAAGTGTGCACAAAGAATGGCAGCAAAAGTATTTTCTATCATATGCTCACTTTGACTTTATAATAATATTAAGGTATAAAGAAGAATGGCCTGTGATGGTTGGAGAATTGGCTCCTGACTGTCCTGGGTAAGCATTTGGAAGATGGATGGATGGATGGATGTGCAGAATAATCACGTTTGTTGAATAAAGACAGGGGGCCTAATGTTTCACGTGGAAGCCCGAATCTTGGGCCAAGCTTGGGATTTCTCAATGGAAGGGGCATGCCGAGCAGTTACTGCCTACTGGGCCACGTTCGGTGTAATAATAATGAAAATCCAAGTACATGTGATTCCAGCTTGTCTCTGGGAATTCAGGGAAGAGTTGTGTCTGATTAAATCCACTATGCCAGCTGTTAAACCAAGGTTAGGCTCACTTTGGTAGATCTGTATTGTGAATATCAGGTGACGTAACCGGCTTATCCTATCTTTGGTCAGGGTTTCTTCCATAGCTTTCTGGAGACCTTGTCCTACGCAGACGCCGCCCAGTAAATACTCAAAAAGACACATAGTGAAGTTAACAGGAAAGTGTTCATGTCACGTCAACTTCAGCTCTTTAACATACAGTGTCACTTTTGAAATCTATTTTAAATCTATTACAATATTACACCTGCAAATATTACAAAGGCGAAAGTAGCATGACATTTTAATTTCCCCAGGTTGTTGTAATTGTTATTTCTCATTATTGTTCAAAGCTGTGGGATGTGCATTTTAGGTTGGATTATTTCTGTTCATAACAGATATTTTATATTTCCAGCTTGACAAAAAACACAGCGATGATCCCTTCATTAAATATTTTTCTTTTTTGAATTTCCTCTTGTCACAATTAACAAAAAATACTGTTTTAGATTGAAATGGTTTAAAATAATATTCCAGACATTTTGATCAATATTATGGTACCAAAACGTAGCAGATCATTCATTTCTGTAAATAAATTATTAGTGATGAATATATTTGCCTAAATTACAGCCTCTTCTACGCCTGAAATTGTGAACCTTTTGTTCAACGTCATTTTAAACCTCTGACGTCTCCTCTTCAGCTGCCGGTGCCAAGCCGGCCGATGTCACAACCTCTTTGTTTTCCTGTTTACTTTTCAAATGCCGTGCAGAATTCGGGCATTGAATAAAACATCTAATGAAGCGCAGCAGTTTAGTGTTAAGCGTACATTTCTATGTTTATGTCTCCTGTGTTTAAAACGGTTTTGAATTCGTCGGTACAGGTTGATACCTTAAAAATGCTGGGAATGTAGATTATCTACAAAATAAATTTAGCTTGCAACCCCAAAATCACTATGCTTAAGTCCAAACAAACATATTTATTCTCAAACTTTGTCCCAGAAGCCCATCCACTGTATTTGTCTGACCGTTACAGAGCTCTAAATAGTTGAAAGGTGTTTATATAAAGAAATGTGAGATTTGTAAAAGAGAATCGGCATTAAACCAGGTCATCCAGCCACCGCATATGGTCTTAGTTTCATTCAGTTAGTAGGCAAAATGCATTTTGAATTAACTTGAACTAATCTCGGTTTCCTCTGCAGTTATGCTTTAATTAATGTTCACCTTCACACATGCAGAGAAGTTTAATCCCCCTTCCACCTCACCCTTATAATTCCCCTACACAGAGCGCCCGGATTTTAAATGCAACACCAAAAAAGGAGCTATTCAGTAAATAAGTAGAGACTTGGCAGGCTGCTTGTTCTCTAGGCATGTAAGGGAAGAAAGTAAATTCCCCTGGAAGGTGGAGCCTGAGAACACTGTCCTATGGGCTCTGTCGCTTTTTGCTATTGTAAAGATTTACAGTACGCTCAGCATACTTGTACGTAGAAATTCCTCACGAAGATACGTCACTTTGGAGATCGTAACCATGTTTAGTGGTACGCTTTCCCCCAGCATATTACCAGGCTGAAGCCAGCTAATTATTGGCAGCTTCCGATCCGTTTGGCTGTCTAAGAGCGTCTTCTTCCTTGGCTGAAGTTGCCTTCTAATCGCAGCGTTAACTTCTTCGCAGCTTCCTTAGAGGGGAACGCTGGCGGCGGCACGTGCTGCACGGTTTATAATTAAGACATTCTGTATATATGAAATACCGTATGAATAAAACGTTTAAACTGTAGCAAGTATATTTATTTAATGTATGCATTTCACAAATCTCTCTGTATTGTAAATCCTGGGATTACCCAGGCATAATGTGATTTTTTTTTCCAAACGTGAACTGGCAGGATTACATAGTGAGGCGAGCCGTACACATTGATCTGAATAAGAAACCAGATTTCCAAAATGGAATTTGGAGGTCTTATTCATCTTGGGCCAACATATCGTGCTGCTGGTAGAAAACCAATCTGGGTCAGACTGATTTCGGTGTTTCCTTACAGTGGCGTACCTGCTGTGTACTTTGCATTTCCATATTTACCTGAATTATTGGACATTTGACACGCATGAAGTCGCATCTTCTGGTAGCATGGGCCTAAATTACGGGGGCGATGGACGTTGAAACCACCCAATAATCAAAACCGACTGATACAACCCCCCCCCCCCCAATAATCATGTCTCCCCCTAAACGGGTGAATATACTTCACCCCCCTCACCCGACAATATTCAAACCAAAGTTACGCCCGTGGCTGGAAGACATATGTGTTCTTCGGAATTTAAAAAAATGAGCCTTTGCTTCAGCTTGAGTCTTGGCTGAGCTTAGTGGAGCTGCTTTAATTTAATTAAATTTTTAAAAAGAATAAATTAAGACCATTACAAGCGTCGTGTTGTCTCCCTCAACCCCATCCTGTTCCTGTTTGGCCACCAGAGGTCACTGCTGGCCATCCTATGCCCTTTCCTTGGGGTATATCCCAGCTGTTTCCTCTCCCTTATTATGAGGCCTACATCTGCCCTTCGTGTGCTCCTGTGTTTGTATGTGGCCCTCCGCATGGGCGAAATTTTCATTTTATTGTTGGTGGAGGACAATAAACCGAAAAATGACATATGTCATACCATTGCATGTCCGTTTTCCTTCTTGCCATTTTCATGGTTGCCAACTTTGGTCGGCTGGCTGCCAGATTTTCAATTCAAGGCAAGTCAGAACACGCATTAACATGTATGTAAGAGTTGTATTACTTTCTAAATAGTCTGTAGGGTCTGCAAAACTACCCCAACGCTTTTGATGTAACTAAATTTAGGTTTATAATGGAATAATATAGATTTGCCGTAAGATTTCTTGTGTGAGCGTGAGTATGAGACGACCTTGCATTTTGGCACTTAATGCAAAACACTCGCAAGGATTAAGGTGCTGATGTCAGGCACGTTATAAAAATTTGTAACGTGATACTGTTATTTCTCTCATTTTTATCTATACAATCTCACGGTTGGAGTCAACACGAAAATGTACGAGACTTAATCTTGAGATGTAATAGTTGTAATATTTTGTCGTCAAAATATGTTGCCGAGGCATGTATGCATTGAAAAAAAGCATGTTTGTGGATTTTGGAACTACTGCGGTGTGTGATGGGTATGATATCTGCAAGTGGCATAGGCAGGCCTTAGTGTGAATTTGGAAAGGGGGGACACGGTCCATTTTTTGCCCCAGGGCCCACTGTATAGTTTTTCCGCCACTGGATTTCAGTACATATAATAATGAACACACAACAGGCGTATCACAGAAAAATGAGAACTTTAATGGACCATATACGGCCGGAGCCCACGCCAAACTCAAACAGGAACCAATACCATCTAAATCAAAAGAGAGAGACCATTAATGTCCCCCAGTATATATAGGGCTGTGCGCAGCCTGCCACTTCTCCTTTTGCCCACTCCGCAGGTACCCCACATTCCCGCTATCTAAAATCCCCAGAGATTGGCTGATAAGGGGTGGGAGGACTGCACTATAATAAACACTGAATAGCCCTAGTCCTCCAGCCGCTACAATATTTTTTAAAATTACATAGTTAGATAACGAGCTGATTTAGGTATATCAGGGGTAATGGTGGCTTAATGGTTAGGGACGCCCACTTGTAATTAAAAGATTACAGGTTCGAATCCCCGACCAGCGAGGTACCCTGAGTAAGGTACCACCCCCAAGCAAGCACCTCATGTTCTCCCCGGGATTTATGCCTCACCGTCCTGTGTTACCCATTTCCGACACTGTCGCATGTTCCAAGTCTGCCCCCCGTTGGTCTACATAAGGATGTGGTTCCCTAATAAAATCCCCTTTGGGGGTTTCTCTGCGCTAAAGGCCTAAGGCCCCCTCCGGGGTTTTCATGCCTCCTCGGACACGACAAGCATCCTTGTATTTAACATCGGTTATCTTTAAATTGTGAACAGAGGGCTTTGACTGAAGTACAATGCCTTACACGAAGCACTGAATAGACAGCGCAGTCGAGAATAATAGTGAAGAAGTGAACTGACAGCATCCAACAACCTCCGTGTTTTTGTTTTTTTAATACTTTTTAACAAGGTTGGATAGGATTTGATAAGGATCCTATATTATTATAAATAAAAATAGACGTAATCAACTTCTTTACTATCGTTTTCATGCAACCTTATATGTATGTACACGCCCTCTTCGTCACACGGGAAAACTTCACAATAAGGAAGGAGTCTCTGGCGGTGTGCTAGCGCTCTTCGCTTACCGTTCATCCTTATTTTAATTTCACTATTTTCGTTTGTTTTGCATGAAAATGAAGTGTGGACTGCTTGTATTAACCCTTTTTATTGAGGTAAGAGCACTTTGCTGTATTCTCATGTAACATCCGTCTGGTGTTTCAGTTTAATTTAAAATCCTGTATTGGTTTACAAAGTCTAAGTACCACGATCAAGTTTTTACTTTTACAAACAAATAGCATTTTACATACGCAGAATTACCATGCATCTAGATTTGATATATTTTAAGAGTTTATGCAGTTAATAATAAATGAAGACGTAGAGTTACACTTTCACTTTCAATTATTTGAATCGCGCCAAAATAATGTTTATAAACCTATGTATTTCAAAATATATACGAATATCTTATATTAATCCATCATATTATGGAATTAAAATAAAATTTCGGTTCAATAAATTGTTAGAGTAGGCCTAATAATAATAATAACGAACATTGGTTAAGTTTACGGGAAGCGGGTTACAGTATGGCCTTATTGTATGTAATTTTACTTACAGTTTCTGTTTTGTATTTCCAGATCGCTTTGCATTCGACTACACCATTATCCTTTCAAGAAGCATTTCATCTTGAAGGAAGGCGTGTGAAAAGAGAGCCATGCGAGCATGGTGTTTACGATTACAATGGGGAACAATGCTGCAAATGTCCACCTGGTAAGAATCATCTGTAATACTGCTTTTGACCCCGATTTATAAATGTATATTTAAATATTAAGTGTACTTTAATTGTATTTGACTGATGTGTCAAGGAAAACAGTCCTCTGATTTCCTGTGTCCACGGGGAAGTATTGCAGAAATACTCTGTTGCTTCTGTTGCTGCTCCGAAGGTGCATGCGTAAATGTAATTTAAATAATGACATAAGCGTGCACTGGTTTCCTTGTACTGTTTCTAGTGTGTGCTTATGTGTACATGTGTTGTTGTGGTGGACAGTTATCCCACGTGTGATGCACGTGGCCGTTTGTGGCCTGTGTATTTTGGGAAACACCCGCAAAAGCCCAAAGGTGGCTGGTGTCGTTGTCGTTTTCGGTGACTGATATTGTGTTATTGTTCTGTTTAATAGGCTATTATGTCAAAATGAACTGCGGGAAAGGTGCACAGACAAAGTGCGAGCCGTGCGAGGAAAACACGTATTATGAAAAACCCAACAGCGGGATGGAATGTGAGCGGTGTAGATCATGCAATGCAAACGGTACGTAGCATAAAGAGTGAATTGTTTCTGTTTTTAAATGGAGTGAGGTTGTGACTCGGTGGGTAGCCCACCCACAGGGTTGCGGGTTCAATCGCTGCCCTGTTTCCAGCCTCTGTCCAAAAAGCTGGTTTGGTGAAATGGTATCCTTAAATTGCCGTAGTATGTGATTGGTTGCCCTGTAATTGACTGGCGTCCTATCCAAGGTGTCCCTGTCATGTGCTGTGTTCTATTTCAACTCGGTAGTCGGAATTTTCTTTTTCGGTTTTAAGCCTAAAAGCTTTCAAACATCAACTAAATAATTGCCATGCAACTTTAATTGTATATGTTTATAAAACACGTAGGAGATTTCAGTCAGAACTTTCATATTATTCTAGTCTTGATGCTCTGTATCAGCTGATAAGATCTTTGACAGCGGTTCAATTTTTCTTCCAGTTCATCAGGAAACAGAAGAGAAATGTACGAAAGTCCAGAATACAAACTGTAAGTGCATGAAAGGATATTGGGGTGCCTGTCAGGATAACTGTCAGTGCCATTCTTGTGACAAGTAAGTTCAGAATTAAACTGTGTTGTTTTTTTATTGTTTTTTATTTGCATTTTTCTGTGTTCTGTACATTATTGAATAACTACGCTAATTTGTGTAGCAGGTCAGTAATAAGTACTGCCAGAGTCATAAGAAAAACTTACAGTAGGCCAAAGTTTTTGGATCAGAATCTTTATGATGAGAAGGTGACTCTGGAACTCATACAGCATCATTCTTCCAAAAATGTAACAAAAATGAATTTGCAGCTATATCATACGCAGATTAGCATACACAAACGCTGCTCCTCTCCTCACTATTTCTGCTTGTTCCCATTAGCATTAGCATACACAAACGCTGCTCCTCTCCTCACTGTTTCTGCTTGTTCCCATTAGCATTAGCATCCACAAACGCTGCTCCTCTCCTCATTATCTCTGCTTGTTGTCATTAGCATTAGCATCCACAAACGCTGCTCCTCTACTTGCTGTCTCTGCTTATTCCCATTAGC
>JAODKC010009442.1:0-26930 GCA_026777985.1 Mormyrops attenuatus
CCCCCCCCCCCCCCCCCCCCCCCCCCCCCCCCCCCCCCCCCCCCCCCCCCCCCCCCCCCCCCCCCCGCCGGGCCCCCCCCCCCCCCCAAGTGTATAACCGGGTAATTTAAACTAATGACATTGACATTTATCATTTTGGGAGTGTCAGTTCTAGGAATTTGCCTTTGAGGTATCAGACAGCTTAATTTTCTTTCCCGTGAGTTGTTGAAATGAGCCTCTGATTCTGCAGATCATATGAACACCCTAGTTGTGTCCTTGAACCTTGTTAGGCGTTTGGCCGTAGAGCTTAGAAAAGTTGGTGAACCTTCCATTTAGCCCTGATTTGATTTTAGTTCCAGTCCAAGTAAAGGAGTTTTGTGGTCACAAATATATTTGTGAGTGTCTTGCCAGTCTCTGTCCTGCTTATTTTGATTGGTGGATTTATTTTATTTTTACGGCTTCTGTGAGCTCTCAATTTACCAGCATCACTGTTTGAGACCTTGCCCCAGATGGCTTTTATTAATAGCATAAAGTCTGACTCAGCTTTCAGTGAATGACTGTCTAAAGTTCAGTGCGGGATGAAGGGGCAATGGAGATTTAATGGATTGTTCAGGATGATGACGATATAATAATAATAATAATAATAATAATTATAATAATTTATTATTATTATTATTATTTATTGCTGTTGTATTAGCCCCCCTAGGTTCACTTTTGATCACAGACATAAGTAAATGTTAAAAAATTCCTTTATTGGTTTTCATTTAAGGGGTCCAGTTGATTCCTAGCAAGGAAACTCTTACACTGGCATTGTTGAATGAGTCATGCCAGTGGGCTAGTTGTACAGCTTTGTGGTGCTTGATTTGGTGACACTCGACATCCTAATCCTTCTTCCTTTTTCACCTCCAGTTTGACTCTGACTGCAAGTCAGATGTGAAGTGTTTCATCTCCTTCTATTGAGAAGATTTCCTCCATTTACTGCCAGACACTCTGCTCAGTCAGCATGTGGGTGGTCAGGAAGAATTGGACCAAAGTAGTCCCACTGCTATGTAAAATGATTTTGCTGCCAGAATAGAACGCTGTGATACTAAGACATTTTATGTTGTCTAACCAATTCAAGAATATGTCATTGTTGCCATTGTGCACTGAAAGCCTTTTATCTAACAAATCATAGTGTTACACTTGCAGTTTTTAATAGGCAATGTATAATCACATCAAAACTTTCTGTTCCAACTGTGCCTGTCCCTCAGAATTGGCATAACCAGCATGCTAATCCCAGAGTTAAGCAAGAGAAGCCAAAGTCAACTGATCTGCAAAGCCCTTACCCAACCCAGATGTGTTGAGAGCCTATGCGCTGACCTACTGTTACACTCCTGCTTGCAATTGCACATTCACTTCTAAATGTGGTTGCACTTACATGTACCGCTAGTACAGTAAACTAACAAAATAATCTATGCGCTGCTTCGTCTTTGGACTCATGAACAAAATATAACCTATTTGTCACCATAGGAGTATGTGTCCAAAACAAAGTACAGATGAATTCTATGTACACAGAGACATTTATTCATCAGCTTAATTTAGTCATAAGCTTACTTAATTTTGTAGTGAAATTTATCAGTTGCACTTGCTTTACTTCAGCATTATTGTAGCTGTTTGCAGTTTGTTTACAGGAAATGTCTTTTTCCATATTTGACATTTCATCCATTATGATGTTCGTTCAGGATTCTCATGAATATGAATTTTGCCAGTGTATCATTCAGACTGTGCGAGTGGAAGACATTGTATACTGCAGAGAGAAGTACTGCCTGATTCCAGAGGCCAAATGTCTTCATTTTCATCCTATTGTTTAAGCTACTCCCCATTTTTATGCTGTCATTTGTCTATGCTGTAAGTCCTCTGTCCAAGTCTGCTTTGCTGCCTCCAGTGCTTGCTGTGCCCTAACAGGAAATATACGATGGGCTAACACAGATAAGGAGGGGCTTCAGCTGTTGGCATTTGCGACACACATACACTCAGGCTCACAAACTCCCCTATCCCTTGGTTACAGGGAGTATGCAAGCCTGTTTCCATGGCGACACTCTGACTGGCAGCTGCCAGCTGTATTTAGTCCCTGTTAAGGGGGAAGAGCTTTTAAGTGGCAGATGTAATGTCCTCTGCCTAATTAATTACTAGAAATGTGTAATTCATTATCCTGTTTATGTTATACCTATTCAATCTGGATTCTGTGTATGCAAACCCACCTATTACCAATGCAACTATTTTTCAGTTTCTGTACAATTTTTTTAATAACAATTTCCACTTTAGCATAACCTCTGCGAGAGTGTTTTGGCTAGGGAGACAGAGAGGGACAGTGAGAAAGATGGAAAGAGGTAACTGGGAGAGGGAGGAGGCTGGATGAGAAAAGCCTTTATGGGATGGCTTGCTGATACAGCACAAGCTACAAAGTTTATTTATAGAGACCTCACCGCCCAGCCCTTGGATACCAACAGCCAATTCAGAGGCAGAGAGGGAGTGGGACTCTGCCAATCGTAGAACAGGAAGAGGGTTGTCACACTCAGGAAGTTCTCAGTGTGTTTGCTTCAAGATTTAAAGACACAGTGAGATATATTTGCATCTTCGTGGACTGCTTCTCTGACATTCTGCAATCTTTCTTCCTAACCCTCAGAATCTCATGTTTATTTTTTACAGCTTACAGATTTAAAAGCAGCAAAATATCTTTCTCAAATAAAGACACACTTTATCCCCATGTAGAACAGACCATTATTATATTGTGAAACAGTAACCGTCTCGTTTCAAGGAGCGTCTTACTCAGTTTGACCAAAACTGAATGTGCTTTTTCTAGTAGTTTTTTGTTTTATAATATGAACACATTCAAACCATATCCTTAATAATTAGCAGGATTTTTTTTTTGTCCCCACCAGTTGAGTAATTAATGTGTAAGCTATGTTTTAGGAAGCTTAATTCAGTTGTGGCTTCAGTGTACATGCAAACATTTTAATGCCAGTGTTTGGTTCTTCACATAGCTTAAGAGTGTATAACCAGCTCAGAGGACTGATTGGAAATGGCAATTTATTTTGTATAGTACGTTTAGTAAGACATGGCATTTTGCACTGTGAAATGGCTGGTTTGAATGGCTTCAATGGGAATATTTAACTACTTAAGCTTGTTTTTAATATTTTTTTTTTGTTTTATTTGTTTTTTATGAATTGTAATTTCTCAATAACTGGATATGCAAGTAATAGGAAAAGTGAAGCGTACATTATTTCTTTTTTTATGTCTAATGAAAAAGTCTGCTTGTTTCTCATGTTCATTGTGTATTTTGTATAATACTTGTAACCTTATGATATGATGCATTGAACAAAATTTATTTCTTTAGATGATGGAGAAAGTCATGACATAGGTCAGGTGTTATATGTAGTCACCTAATTTTGTCTTAGTACAGTTTTGCTCCCACTGTTGTGTTTTTATCTCTGTGCAATTGATCATTTTCAAGATGTCAGATATCAGCATTTAGTACTCCGCATCGGTCATTGTGCCAATGAAACAATACTTGAAAGGTCTTGAGGATGTCAGTTATCCAAAACTGTTTTCCTCTTCAAATAACATACTAAGCCGACCGTTGATGCCAGAGAATGAGGTCTAGCTCAACCTCAGTAGAGAGGAGGCTGATATCGGTGCCCTTTGCTAACAAATACAAACTATGTTCACCTAGCATGGCTTGTGTATCCTCTTTTAAAAATTGTTCTGAACTGAAATTTAGATGACATGATCTCTTTCATCTCAACTGTATTTGGAATAAAACAAGTTTGGATGGTCTCCTTCCTCAAGTTACTCTAGTCTGTTCCTGCAGTCCAAGTACATGCAGTTGGGAAAGCTGGGATTTCTAAATGACCTATAATGTGTCTCCTTGCCTATGCCCTGGAATGGACTGGTATCCTTTCTGCCTAATGTCTCATGCTGCTTCAGCCCCCCAGCATTGTGTTGGATAAGTGGTTGGAAGGTGGATGCATGGATGGATGGATGGTTTTTCCTGGACAGAAATCTTACAAAATGCATCGTGAAGAAGTTGTCAAAGACTAATTTTCTATTAAGGACCATTTTTCCCCCCACCCATCTTATTCAAAGCAGTACCATGCTAAGGTGACAGGGTGAAAATTACCCTAGCTTGTGTTGCAAGGCTCATGTGCTGGTACATTTCAGCTCACTTCATTTTTAAAAACTTTTTTGTGGCATGTGGCAGTAAACTGAACATCATCAATGTCATTGTTTTTCTTTTGATAGTTGTGTCAGCAGGTCATTGATCTATGTTGCCCCTTCTCTTCTTCTGGTCCGGTGCAGGTGGAAGCAGCTCAGGATGCAAGCCCCACTCCTCCTCCCTCTGCCAACCTGCAGCCTTGGGCTTCTCCCCCGCTGAGCCAACCATGTCGAGCCAGCACAGCCACCCCTCCTTTAGCAACATCCACTCCATGGCCGAACAGCAGCAGGTATCAGCCAACTCCTGTGTCCCAGACCTGCTGCCTGCCCTCTTGTCAAGCTAGAGGCTTCCTATTTGAGCATGAGGTGACCCCTCATTTATCTATGGTCATCTCCACAGAGCTGTAAGTACAGCCTACAATTGTGAAGTCTCACAATGAAGCCAAATACTTCTTAGGGCAGACCTAAGCACTACCCCTTGCAACAGCAGTCACCAACAACCCCCCCCCCCGTCCATTGGCCAGACCTAACATGGGGGACACTTCCTCCTGCAGACAAAGGCAAAGACCCCCAGATTCCTCCCTGACAACTGCTTCACAATCTTCTGTGCTCTCTGGTTTTACGTAATTTTTGTTCCATGTTCCCTGCAGGTGCTGTCAGACATGACCATTCTGCAGAGGAGGATCCCCCCAAGCTTCCGAGATCCAGCTAGTGCCCCACTGCGAAAACTGTCGGTTGATCTCATCAAGACATATAAGCACATCAATGAGGTAAGAAATGGCAAGTGATGCTGCGTGTGTACATATTTATGTGTATTTCATATGTATGAATGTGTGTGTGTGTGTGCGTGTGCATATATACACACACACACACACACACACACACAAACATACATATGGTTTGATTTGATGTCCCTCTGATATGATGAGTTGATTTACTTATGGCCTCTGTTAAACCATTATGGCTGGCTCTGTGTTTCAGCCATCATAGTAGATATTGGTGCTCGCTCCCTTTTTCTGTAGGTGTATTATACAAAGAAAAAGCGACGTGCCCAGCAGGTTCCCCCTGAGGATTCCAGCACTAAAAAGGAGCGCAAGGTGTACAATGATGGTTATGATGATGACAATTATGACTACATTGTCAAGAATGGGGAGAAGTGGTTGGACCGTTACGAGATTGACTCACTCATTGGCAAGGGCTCCTTTGGACAGGTAAGAGTAAGGATGGGGAACTTTTGTCTGGCATAAAAGAAATAATATTTGGTGATTAATGGATCTCAATGAAAGGTAAGTTCTCTTCCACTAAAGGATTTTAAAAGGTTTTTTCTGTGTCTCTTTACAATGTTCTATGACTGTTGTCAATTGTGGCAAAGTGACAGTATTATTATGATGCTGGGGCTTGCTGGTGTGCTGATGGACAGGTGATTTTTCTGTCCATATGGAGGTTGGAGAGTGAGTTGGGGGACTATAGGTTGCAGGAATAGAGATCGATTAAGCGGATAGGTAGGCTCACATGGTTTGCTGTAAATGTTGTGGTGCATTGCATGCCTAACTCCTATGTGTGTTTTTGTGTGTGTGTTCTTGGTTCAGGTGGTAAAAGCCTATGACCACCATGAGCAGGAGTGGGTAGCCATCAAGATCATCAAAAACAAAAAAGCCTTCCTGAACCAAGCTCAGATTGAGCTGCGCTTGCTGGAGCTCATGAACAAACATGACACAGAGATGAAGTACTACATTGGTCAGTTTTTTGCTCATGTTTTTGTCCTGAGCTGGCATTTCACGGATGGAGGAGCATATAAAATCTTAATTTTTATAGTGTCTTATGTTCTGAGAATACAAATTTTTGTGAGAACTTATTGCATTAATCTTCTGGTATGGCTACAAAATGCTGCCTGTACAATATGTTCTTAAGAACATGCTTTTAATAATGTCACTTCATACATAGATCTTATGCATTGTACCTTAAATATTTACTCTTTCTGTTTTTCTACAGTGCACCTGAAGAGACACTTCATGTTTCGGAACCACCTTTGCCTGGTGTTTGAGCTTTTGTCCTACAATCTGTATGACCTCCTGCGCAACACCAATTTCCGTGGTGTTTCGCTCAATCTGACACGCAAGTTTGCTCAACAGTTGTGCACAGCCTTGCTGTTCTTGGCCACACCGGAGCTTAGCATCATACACTGCGACCTAAAGCCTGAGAACATCCTCCTTTGCAATCCTAAAAGGAGTGCCATCAAAATTGTGGACTTTGGAAGCTCCTGCCAGCTGGGTCAACGGGTGAGCATGCTCGGAACAACACTGAAGACATGAGGTCAAGCCCCAACAAGATGGCAAATCCTAAAGAAGGACAGTATAGCTAACTTTTAATAAGGCTGTATAGTGATTCTTTAACGACAAATAATTGCCTGGTAGAAAAGTAACTGTGGGGAGGGAATATAGCAGAAGTCTTAACTAAGGGATTAGTGTAATTCACTAAGTTGTATATCTAAACAAGCTACATGAGTTATGTTAGTTAATGATTTTTTTATTTGCCATTTGTATAGAAATTCTTTTGTTTTCACATTTCCCATCTTGGACACACACAGGGTCGGCCATTTATTCAGCATGCCTGGAGTATTTTTTATTTATTATTATTTTTTAAAGAGTTAAGGGCCTTGCTCATGGAACCAGCAGTAATAGTTATGCTGCTGACCATGGGATTTGAGCCAGCGACCTTCTGATCACAGGTGTCCTAACCCACAAAGCCACATTTCATGTTGAAAACCCTGGAATACAAATGAATCAGAAGAGGAGAACATGCAATTTTTTTTTCGGTACCTGGATATAGAAAAGGGACTAGTGTGGAATTTTTCTGCTCTTGCATGTCTTGTACACTTCGTTAGAAATGAGCTTTGTAATAGAACATTGAGAATACAAGGCCTTCAGCTGTGTGACTCTACTTACCATTAAATACAGTCATTGCTGCCATCTAGTGAGCAATAGATGCATATATACACCACTGACATTTAGCACTGTTCTTACGTCCTACATCTTCCTTCATATCTAATCAGCTAACCCTTCTGTTTCCTCAGATCTACCAGTACATCCAAAGTAGGTTCTACCGATCTCCGGAGGTACTGCTTGGCATGCCTTATGATCTGGCCATTGACATGTGGTCCCTAGGCTGCATTCTGGTTGAGATGCACACAGGGGAGCCTCTCTTCAGTGGTTCCAATGAGGTACACCAGAGACACTATGCTTATCTGCTAATGGTTTTAGTATGGAAAGATTCTTTGGCTAAAGGTTTGGCATTGGCTAAAGGTTATGCCCATTTGTTGTTAATGCATTGGTAATGTTGTGATTTCAATGACTGTTCAGCCAGCAAACTAAAAAATAACCACTCATTGGTGAAGCTTTTTATTGGCACCTTTACTATTTGGTTACCACAGCCTAACAAACATTGCTCCCTTCCCACAACAGGTGGATCAGATGAATAAAATAGTTGAGGTGCTGGGTGTCCCCCCCAACCACATGCTAGACCAGGCCCCCAAAGCACGGAAATATTTTGACAAGCTGTCTGACGGCCTCTGGACCGTCAAGAAGAACAAGGACATAAAGAAGGTACTTTATCCTTCGGCTTGCGTGAGTAAATCTCTGCCTTCTTTTTTGGCATTGCCCCTGATTATCACAATTAATTCTCAAATTTTGTCATCCCTGATAGTAGGGAGAGTGCGAGTTTGCCAGCAGCACATTTAAGCAATGAAGTTAGCACCTTAAATTCTGCACTTAACTGGCACGCTGCTCTGTTTGGAGTTTTACAGTGATACCTATGGTAGTTGCTGTTCTTCTGTAAGACTACATTAGTGCATTCGTTGAAAAAGACAAGATGGTAAACCATTACCATTAGTCATTCTGCTTCTTTATCTATGAGCAACATTTGTCCTTTCAAATGTGTTTTGTTTGACCTTAACAATGACTCTGTAACCCAACACTTCCCTGTATGCCTGTACTATCTCTATGGTAATATCAACAAAAAGGTAATTAAATAAGCAACACTTTCTTGGAAAGAAGACGTTATGGGAAAAATGAGAAAATAATCTTAAGTAGAAGGCTTTGTCATATGGAGATTGTGCCCAAGTAGACTAATAAAGCTGGGATGGTGACTTTGTAAGACAGTATAGCTGGTTAGTATCACTGGTTTGGTTCCAGCAGCTTGGTCTTGCATTGTCAGTTTCAAATGAAGTTGTTAATTGCATATTTTATCTAAATGCTAAAATAACACACATTTTACATGTTTTATTTGGATCTCAAAAATATAATGAAATCCCCATGTGCATGAATGAATTGATGAGCATTTTACAGGTAATAGTAGGGAATAGTAGGGAAAGCTATTATTAGCACATGCAGAAATATTTGCTATATACCACCAACCTCTACATTTAAGAATGACCTGATTAAGGAATGTAGGTAAATGATGGCAGATGCCGATTTGGTCCACTTGGTTCAAAGTTTATGAACTTGAAATCTTATTTGCTCAAACTTTCTGGCAAACTGTTGATTTATGGTGCCAGATATTGCAAGGAATGGCCATTGTTTTCACATAATACGGGAAAATAACCTACTTTTGGATAAAGATATTCTAAATAAAAGATACATATAAAGAAATGTGATCTTCATTGTTTAACAAACTAAACTGGCTTATTTAACAAACTCAGATATACTAATGTAAAAAATATGAACACTTTCAATCAATAACCAAGTAGCGCTGACTTGTTAGACTGATTAGTAGCTATGACACTTTATCATCTTTGACAAATTTACCAAATGTTATGCGAGGATCTTAATTGGATTTAGGTTGTTAACCCTGAGTTGGCCAAGCCTAAACACAAAGTTTCTTCCTGGGACTGGTAGATCTGCTTGCATTTTTCAGATTCAGTATTGTTGGCATGCCTTATGATATGGCCATTGACGTGTGGTCCCTGGGCTGCATTCACTTTTGGTCCAGCTTTATCTCTGATGGCCAGATGTTGTATTAATTCTGGTTGAAATCCTGTTTTTTTAAATTATTTTTTTTTATTATTATTATTATTGTTCAAGCCATGGGCAATTTAGCCTTTTTTGTTTTTATTATTATTATTATTGAATTGTGACCTTAAAGGTAATTTCTGGACCCTCTTATTCACAGCTGGCCTGGCCATCTGGCTTACTGAGCATTTTCTCTGTGGGCTGACACATTCTATTGCTTAACAAAAGTTAGCATGCCCTCCCACAGCTTGCCAAAATATATTCACCCCGAAATACAATGCTGATTTATTTATTTATTTATTTATTTATTTATTTATTTTATCCCAGTCCAGCTCTACCTTTAATGAGAAGAAACTTGTAGAAAACTTTCAGGTAATACAGATGGTTTTCCCCAGCTGATGAACAGCTACTGTATTTGTATTAAACAGCAAAGTCTTCTTCATATCTATCCTTGCTTGTATGCAAATTAAGATCCTGTTCCATATCAGAATGGAGGTTTGTAACTTTGTAGCATTATTTGGGTTGCTTTTGACTTGATTTTTTTCTTATGACTCTTGGTGCTATTTCAGGATGTCCACTTAAGCAGAGTTACTGTCAGGATGGGTGCGTCCCCAGACAGATGTGCAGATATTGCACTCTTTCTGAGTTCCTGTAACGTTTCCTTAAGTATCTTATCTTCTGTATGCGTAACACCAAACTGATGTTTTTTCCCCTGTATTTGGAGAGCCAATCACATGCTCATATGTATCAGACCTTTGATTTGAACCTGGTACCGATTAGTTTGCCCATCTGATTCTGCTTACCCTGATTTAAATGAGATGCAGAGAGGTTAACTTATTTTTATACTTTCACTAATTTCTACCATATTTTTGTTCTAGTACATGCATAACTTGAAAAACAGGAAAATACATGTACTGTTTGACACTCTCCCCCCCCATTTAACTCTGAATGTTGGATAAGTGCTTATGGAAAAAGGGACGGCTGTCTCTCGTTGTCCATAGTAGTATTTTTCTAGAGAATGTCTTCTTCTCCTGTCACCTTCTCACTCTCTCTCATTTCTTCCTCCTCTTTTCACCTCTTTTCAGGAGTATAAGCCCCCTGCCACAAGACGGCTCCATGAGATTCTTGGGGTGGAAACAGGGGGGCCTGGGGGCCGGCGGGCCGGAGAGCAGGGCCACGCCCCCTGCGACTACCTAAAGTTCAAAGACCTGATCCTCCGCATGCTGGACTATGACCCTAAGACCCGCATCACACCCTTCTATGCTCTGCAGCACAATTTCTTCAAGAAGACCACTGACGAGGGCACGAACACCAGCAGCTCCACCTCTACTAGCCCCGCCATGGACCACAGCCACTCCACCTCCACAACAAGCTCAGTCTCCAGCTCCGGTAACCATACAGCCTATGATCGCAGTGCTTTTCTTTCAGTAGCATGTACATTAGAAAAGCTCTGTACAACCTCTGCACCAGCTCTGAATGACCTTTGCTGACAATTGAATGATTTAGAATTTTAAGGCACAAATATGAGCCACCTTCTTCCCAGGCCAAATGACTGTAAATTTCCTTTAATGAATCTATATTAGCAGACACAGTAAGATGACAAATGAAAGGGGATGTGGAAAATAGACTGCATAGATAGGGATATGGTAGTGGATGTTTCCTGACATTCCATTCTGGCATACTCCTGTAACAGCCTACACTACCAGTAAAACGTTTTTGCACACACTGAGATTTTACTGACTTAACATTTACTAAAAGTACACTCAGTAGTCTGCTAATAAATAAATTTACAGCATGTTCACTATTTGAATATCTTTTTAGCAAGAAAATGTCTTATCTTTGATTGATCAAAGTAACCCCCTCTAGCAGTTATAACAGCAGAAAGAATTCAAGTCATTCTTTCTACAAGGGACATTAAAAAATGTTCTGTTTTATGGGATTACTGGTAACTAGTGCATTTAAAGTTAAAGGACAGCTTAGAATTTGACTATGCCGTTACCACACAACCAATTTATAGGATGTCAGATTTACATACTATTTACATACTCTTTCCATGTTATAAAGGAAACTTCTTTTTTATTTGACATATTTTCATTAATAGTTGTTCCCTTAACTTTCCAAAGTTTAGCAAGAATAATAAATCTGCAGTTTTTTAAATAAATGAGAAAGTGGTAAAAAACTGTTGACTGGTATTGTATAAGGAAGTTGGTTTTTTATTCCCTCGGCTACTGAAAAATGGGGACCAGTGAATGCCATTGCTTTATTAAAACCGGGATGCACGAAAATAATCAAATGAGGAGTAACAAGCGAAACATGCCTTACTTCTAAGATTCAGGCACCTGCATTTCATCAAATGTTACTTACATTACACACCACATGAAATTTTGAATACACTTTAACCTCACGCTGTACATGCAAAATTAAAACCACATCCAATAAATAGGTTACATTGCTTGTTTTTGTTAAGTAAAGTAGCCCTAATGCAACTCTTGTTCCACTCCTTAGGTGGGTCTAGCGGTTCTTCCAATGACAACAGAAATTACCGGTACAGCAACCGGTACTACAACAGTGCGGTTACTCATACTGACTATGAAATGCAGAGTCCACAGGTGAGCACCCTTTCCTCAGTGTCAGGTATATGATTCATATGTGCTGCATATAATTCCCACAGTCTGTCCTTATTTTGTAACTGAATGCATAAAACCTGCAAGAAGATTGAGTTATAGCACTTCAGATTTATCCATTTCTGTCATGGGGTTAAATCCCAGAATAATTCTGGGCATACATAATGCTACATGATATACAGGCAATATTCTATTCTAGCAGCATCATTAACATACTCTCCCCCCCCCCCCCCCACAAGGCTCCATCTCAGCAGCAGCTGCGCATCTGGCCCGGAGGAGAGGGGGGTCCTCTGTCCAACAGTGGAGACCCCCCTTACCCCCAGCTGCTGCTGCACAAGCCAGCTGCAAGCCAGCACTCCCGCCACTTCCTGTCTGGGGTCGGGGTCGGCATAGGAGGCATGATGGAGCCGCACCATCCCCATCCCATCTATGGGAGCCACCACAGCAATGGCCGGCAGCTCCGTCAGCAGCAGCAGCAGAACCAGCCACAGAACCAGTCGCAGCCCTGCCAGTCGGCACAGTCACTGATGCCTGTCTCCTCCCCACAGATGCAGGACAGCATTGAGCTGAGCCTCAGCCACCACCATCACCTGGGTCAGTCTTCCATCATGCCACCCCAGAGCTTGGACTCCAGTCAGTACGGCTCCTCCAATCTCCACTTGGGCCTTTCTGCTTTTCGGACTAGGACAGTCATGGCCCCCCAACCCCCGCCCCCACCACCCCCCACGGCCTCTCAGCAACAGTTGGCCCAGCCTCCTCCCTCTCAGGACAGCATGGTAGCTGCCTCTGGGCTCGGGTACATTCCCCCATGTTACCCTGGCAGTAACAACAATAACAACCCACCCCAAGGAAGTGTTGGGGTGGGAGGCAGCATATTAACCGGGGGTCCTCCGCCGAGGGGAATTGGTGGTGGGGGACGGCCCGATTCCGAGGAGTCGGCCATGATGAGTGTGTGTGGTAGTGGAGGAGGGGGCGGTCCCAATGCGGCCAACTCTTGATAAATCTTGAACAAATTCCAAAAGCCATACAATTTTAATGAAACATAATGAAAATACACGCAGACAAATACACCCACACACACAAAAAGATGGTTAAACATAGAGAGCCCAATATACAGACAAAGTTGTGAAATATCAAAGGAAGTTTTTGTTTTGCATGTGAGATTTGGAGGATGATGAAAAGGTTCTTGGAAAAAAATGGTTCTTTTTCTGTTTTTTTTTTTTCATTTCTTTTATTGAAGCAAACGTTAAGGGGGTTTACACAGATGGAATCAAAAGTTTCAGAAAGTATGTTATTCAATTTTATGTGATTTCAGGACAGGATTGCAGCGAGATTTGTTTTTGGGTTGTTTTTGGAATATGGAAACCATGAAGGGAGAGGAATAGTTTAAGAATTGGAATGGGTTGTGAAGAATGAATGGAGATAAGTGTGATTAATACCCCTGCGCTATATTTTATGTCAGTTTTTTTCTGAATTCTAGGCATAAATTGTAAATTGTTAATTTATTAAAATTCACTACATGAGGAGGGAAAATGTGGGAGAGAACAGAAATAAGCGCAGGGTTTGGTTTTCGTGGTTTATTTATTTAACAACTCATGTAATTTATTTTTCTGTCCTAAAGTGGGGAAGTGTACACACACACACACACACACACACAGAAAAAATATTTCCCCTCACTCTGGTAATCCTCCTCCTTACACACACACACACACACACATACATACACAGATTTTGTTACCGTTTTCCTTTCTCTCTGTCTTTTTTCATCTGCCATACTGGTTTACATATTAACTATTTGAATAAGTTAAATGACAAATGTCAATACATTGGGGGGCACACCAAAAAAGATGCTATTTCAAAAATATCTGCAGAAGTTAGACTGGGGGTTATGAAAAACAAACCATTTTGCTTGAAGGAAAACCAAAATGCTTCCCTGTTTTTTTTTTTTTTTCTTTTCTTTTTTTGGTTGTTTTTCCTTCATCTCAGCACCTGACTCAACAACAAAAAGATACATGAAAGATAAACTGTGGGTTGGATTATCTATGGCTATTTTCAGCCAGATCTCACTCACTGTCTGTTTCTCTCATCCCCTGTTTCTGTTAGAGTGAAGAGAAGTTGTGGAGACAGGATTGAGCTGGAGGAGAGGGCTTAAATATTACAGGACATGTTAATGCCCCTGACTCCTCCTCACCCTCTACACTCTCTGACTTAACACCCCGTCTCCCTCTCGTTTTTTTTTTTTTTTTTTTTTTTTGCTTTTTTTTAAACCCCACCTTAAAACCCCCTGTGAGTGCAGTTTGCCATCAAGTCAAAAAAAGAAACTTCTCTCTTGGCTGCTATCTCCACTTTCAACCATGTTCGGATTGCTGCTAAAGAAAACAGATAAATACATAAATAAAAATAAATTAATAAACTTTTTAACCCTCCTGCTTAAGAAAAAAGGAAAAAAATAAGCTACTGCATCTCATGTATTTATTAATATTTAAAGAAATATTGTTTTGCTGTTTCTTGTTTTTGCAGGTAAGCTGGGCATAAAATATAGTTTATAATAGGAATGCAGTCTTGTTTTAAATTATTTGTAAACAAAACTTAAGGGGAGAAATAAAATGGGAGGGGAAAATAATGACAAAGTGGCCACCATAGTACAGTCACTGTCAAACTGCATTCAACAATAATGCTTTCCAGGGAAGGGATGGGTGTTCATTGGTTAAACACTTGAATCCTTCTTGGATTTGTGTGTGTTATTAGTCTGACTATGGCAGAATTCAAGGTGAGGTTCCAATTTTGGGTCTTGCTGTTGCTGGATATATTTGCATGTGTTCCTAACTGAAGGTCTTGTGCAGCTGTAGGGAGACTTCCCCCGCCCCCACATGTCTTGGACAGCTGACGGCAAGCAGTGAACAGCCCTTCTGGTGTGAGTCCATTATATTACGTTAGACTTGGTGAAATTATGGTCCTTGTGATAATAATGTTACTACCAGTTGGGGGAAAAAACTTCTTGTTCGGAGAATGGAAGTTGGTATTGTTTTTATGAAATTAATACAGCTTGAGTGCGCACCTGTTTATTAGCATTTATATTACTTCTGTTAAAGAAACGTAGCTAAATGAGTTAAATCGTGGTAGTATCAGGTAAGATGGGGGAAATTTTAGCAATTCTATAGTTCAGGGTATATGCTGAGTGTGAACAGTCAAAAGTAGTGGAGAGCAGTGACTGAAGACCATCCAATATTACTATGTCAAAGCACTACAACTTTTGTCTAAAATGTGAAAACTATTTTTATATATAACAAGGTGGCTTGGTTTACGTGGCTACTGCTCTGAAAAGAAATGGGACCAACTGTGTCTTTCATCTCTCATTAGGAGGCTTTTTTGAATCTGGTACTCACAGTATATCTTAAACTCAGGAACATTTATGTTCTTAGGCAGTGATTATGGTTTTGCACACTTTGGGGAAACTTGGTATTGGGGATTTTCTTGTATGTATCACATTAATTTTCGATCCTATAGATATTCCTGTATGCCCGTGAACAACACGTTTAAGCATCATGACACCAGCATGAGGAAATGTTTTATTGGTCATCGAGTTGCTTTTACCAGTTTCACAGAAGTCGTCGTCCAAGGTGTTCATCAACACTATTTTTTCAGGTATTGTTACTTTCACATATGGTTAAATGGGGGAAAACACACTGGAGGGGACGGTCAATGCACGGTAAGTGATTGAACGAATCACATTATTATTAATAGTACTTATTCACGGGAAACTTGGGAACGAATGTTTTACTTCTTACAGATAAGTAAATATTTTGGGAGGACCTGGTATTTTAATGTGAAGTAGGTATATAAAGACTTTAGCCTTCAATCTTATTTAGACACTGAATAGTGGCTGGTATTTATCTTCCAGCAGTTTTGGGCAGTTTGACGGCTTAGCTTGCCTAAAAAAAATGTATACCTTTTCAATACGTCAGAATAACCAATTGAACCACTTGACGTAGCTGTGTGTATGTGTATATATATGTATATGTATGTATGTATGTATATAAATAAGACTGAAATTTAAGCAGCTTATTGTACATTTATCATAACAGAAATACCTTAACGTCTACAAAGTGTTCTAAAACCTACAGCTATAAATAAAATTGGCATATTAGTTTTCTACATTCAGGTGATTGTCAAGTATATTGTCTTTCTTACTGACATACAAGACAATTTCCTAAATGCTACTACAGTCTGCGTCTGTACATGTAAAAGCTTTCATTTTATTCAAACAGCTTGACGACGATTAGTACTGCTGTGGGCAATAGTCCGGAGTTGTAAGTCATCTCTTTTGTTGGGCAATCAATCCATGTGACAGTACATTTTAGTTTTAAGATAGCTATGTCGGTTGCACAAAAATAGGAATGTATGGTAGTAAAAAGGGCAGACGGGCAGTTAAATTGTTGACTTCCGTCAAGTAGACAATTCTGATATTCAGATTAGTGATATACAAAGCTACACCGATTTTACAAATTGTTACGTTGAATGGGTCAGAGATTCGATCTATTTATGGCCTGTCAAATATGTATGATGAATATATTCGCCATCGAAGGATATCATTTAGATTTCCTGTTAAAACGTGAGACGCAAGGTTTCCGAAGTGGGGATTTTTCAGGTTAGGAGACGACACTAGTACGACGACAAGGTACCCACGGGCCAAATATTAAACAGTACAATTAAAAAATATATTTGTAACCTGTGGCGTTCGACGTTTATTGAAGGTTAAACTCCAAAATGCACTGAATTCCCTAAAATGTTCATGAAGGAAGAACTTAACTCAGAATGTAAGCACTGCTATGTAATTTACAAAGCTTGGAGTCTTTCGCCACGGGGACGGCGATAATCCGATATACCCGACAGTTTTAGAATAAAAAATACATTAATTGATTACCCATCTTGCGTTTGATTTCGGACCTTGTGCAAGTGAAATAACATTATATTTCTCGAGATATGCCGCAAACACGTGCTACATTTGCGGCTCCAGATTACTTTCTGGGAGGTGGTACGGGGGGAAACGGTAATATGGTAGTGGGGGCATTGAAAGGGAGAAAAATGTCACGATTTCTTCGACTACGTGATAAGGTTGCCACATCACTGCTGTAGAATTCTTGGACACCCAGTCATTGACCAAAATATTCCACATAGCGATACCATTCTAAAGGTTTGTTTAGGTCTGTTTTAAATTATAATGCTACAAGAGTGTAATCCCATATCTTGAATACATTGATAATTGATTTGCTCAATAATGTAATAACTTATTCGATTAGTTATGACCATGTAACTTACACCTTAATGCAACAAGCAGCCTGTACTGTATACAGTCACCCTAGTTAACTACGAATCAATCACTGTTTCACAACATATAAGTCGGTTCCTACTGTATGTTATGTGATTTGTGAGGCGTTATTTTTTGGCTGGATTTTTATTTTGTAGCCGGTCATTGTCCTCGTTTGTTTCGCTATCCATTTATATTGTAACTTGTGTTTTACTAAGGAATCTTTGAACATGACGGCTATGCGATAAGATGCAATCCTCGCTGACTATGCAGTGTGTGTCGAGCGTGCCTTGTCATGAAATTGGTTGGCTAAAGATACAGTACATTCCTTGAGCGTATTTCATTGTCTAAAAAGACAGTATAGTTTCTTTTTATTAATCGGCTATACCTCTGACTGAATATGAGAGTGTTATTAACGCACACAGACAAAGGTTGATTCCGGGTCATTCCATGTCCCGGAATGAAATTAGTTTTTCCAGCACGGACGACCAAAATCCGGGGTGGTCTCAGAAAATCCTGGACAGGTGGCAACCCTACTACGTGCACAAAATCAAATACTGAGAATGCGGTGGGTACTGGCTACAGGCTACAGCGCCATAAACTATACGCCATATCAAAAGTACTTGAAGTCATATCCATTTTTTCCAGAGAAGTGATGTCCCCATTTTTGTGCATTACTTTGCGTTCAGATATAGTCCTGCAAACCAAGCTCCGATCATTAAATTTCTTCCTCAAATACTCCTCCTTCTGGGCATCATTGAATCTTCGTATCTTTGTCACCTTAAGTCTGGTTCATATAATGGAAGGCCATTAGGGCCAAAACGTTTTGCATTTTTCACCTAGAGCCAGCATCCACGCGTAAAGACGGCAATAATTCACACTTTATTATAATTTCACTCTTTTAAACATTAGTAATTTAATCTATGCGCGATTTCCATACCGGGAATTTTGATGTGTACCTTGATAAATCATCTATAGATGAGTATTGTATTTTGTTTGTAACCAAGTCCATGTTAACATTTTCTGATCGGTCATAAAGTTAAATGCTAAGGCACCAAAGAACGAATTACACAGAGTATTTTGCACTGAATTCTTAAACACTGATAAGTAATATAACAAAATCAAGGATGTATACACTGTACAATGTATTGGGGACAGGGGCGTCAGAAGCATTTTGAATGTGGGACACACTGGCGGTTAACTAATATTTTATGTCAAATGTGGAGGGGGAGTCCAAACGAATAATTATGAAATGTGAATGGGACACGTCCCGCTCAGATTTAATGGCGGCGACGCACATGATTGGAGGTTGCCAGTCAATTTAGAGAAATTGTAGAATAGGTCAGGATTAAACAAAAGATAAGTAGTGATTTAAATATAAAAATACCGAGAAAAACACATTCCTAATGCAGGTTATATACGCTATGATATAGTTACAGCTTCACTAAGCACATCAAAATCTGACCAGGCAAACACAGTTATCCGACAGTTCACTGTGGGAATGTATACGAAAGAATTCACAAACTACCACGGAAGAGTGTCTATGATCTTATTATGTTGGTTTCTTTCTGACATAGGTTAAACTTTCAAGATTCCTATTTCATTACGTATTTTGTTGACATCGACACGTTGCAAAAAGAGTTATATGGCTGTCTGTAGAGGTAAAAATGTATCGTCTGAAGGAATGAAAGATTAACATTGGAATTATTGCTGTCTTTATAGGCATGAAATGTTAATATGTGAATTATTGCCGTTTTTAAGCGTGTATTTTTACGTCTGTGGGTGTGAAATAATCCTGCCTCTAGGGGAAAAGTTTAAGATGTTTCTACCCTGAAGGCCTTCCGTATAATATTTCTCCGTACGTGTATTAGCGGACATGTTCGCTCGAACGGAATCGGCAAACGCACTGAGAAAGCGCAGGAGTGATCCGTAGCTCCGCCCACCGCCCGCTCCGATTAACATATGTTTGCATGTAGTGAACTTGAAAATGAAACGGTAGGAAATGAAAAAACAAAAAGGGTTTTTAATTTTATTTTTTAATTCTTCATATCTGACTCATACGTGAGTGGGAAATTAAAATGCAAAAGGTGCTATTTCATTTTAATTTTTGCAGGATTTTTGCGCACAGACTTTGGAAACTAAATAGCAAAATGGATATTGTATTTTCTTTTTATCATTTTCATTTTACTTTTTGCAGAAAATACCGCCCATAAGAACTATGAACGTTTCCACGTACGCATACGCAGAATGGATACGCGAGTGCTGTGCTTATGCGAAGTATGAACAAGCATTATTTGGATATAACTACCATGCATGCATGCAGCAGAATGCCACAGACACGGATAACTATTAATTTAAGTCAAAAGACACAAAAAACAATATTGCCAGAAAACCCCCTGTTTGAGAGCTTTAAACTACCAGCTAGCTAGGTACCAGTTAGCGCCCTGACTTAGACTCCGTTATAAGATAGGAAACCGTCATGCCAACGTGGATAAAATGTTGATTCGTGTTATGTCCGTGCTTTCGAATTACAATAATGATAGTTGCGCCTAGACGTGTCACGATTATTACATAATCTCCTGATGGCGATTATTTGAGCTGACCTCGTTTTTTTTCCATGATCGTTAGAATCATCTCCATTCATCTGTATTAAAATAGCTGGATAAGACAGTACGGTCATATTTTTGTCACTATATTTCTACGTCGTTTTCCACCGTGTAATGTTCCCCTGGCGCTCGTTAAATGACATCATGTCGTTGCGCTTCTGATCAGCTGCCCTGTTCGTAACTCGCACGTCTGCCCATGCGCAACATTACACTCCACAGCAAGTTTTAGGGTTTGTACCCCCTTGTTTCACAACATTTTCACGACCCAACCTGATCCCGTAAATATTTCTTTTTACTACAAAACGTTCATTTTACGGGCTGTTGTGAGCGATTTCCACCAGCCCCAGAAAGGGATATTCAACCAGAAATTACGATTTTGGATTCTTTGTGTTCTCTTAAAAGTTCTGCATAGCACCTGCACTTGTGTGTCTCGTTATGACTGTATATGTCCCTGCCACTGTCATGCTGCAGCGAAGTCAGTAGGTAGGGGAGAGTGGGGTGACTTGTACCAGTTTTTACTTAAAGTGACTTTAAAGCGAGGCCATGACAGTAATACTTCCAACTAAATTATGTACATATATTTCAGGATGTGGTGCATACCTGGGAACAATCAATTTGGATCTGAAATACAGTATTTAAGAAATATAGCTTTCTGAAAAAAGTGGTCTCGGTGGCACAACTTGCTCCCGGTGTGGGTAAGTTGTGCCTTTGGAGAGAATACATTGGGGTAAATTGTGCCATTGATTATTGAAGTAAAACAGTATATTTTGATAGCAGAAACTGTGATTCTATATAAAAGCAAGACAAATTCAATACAAAATTGCTCTTAAGGTTTATTTAAAGTTATTTTACAACATCAAAGGCCAATTTTCTACAAGCCTATTGTGTGTGTGTGTATGAGTGTATGTGAGAGAGAGAGTGTGTGTGTGTGTGTGTGTGTGTGTGTGTGTGCCATTGCAGTTTACATTCAGATTTACATAAGTTGAAGCATTATGGTCTAAATAAGTACCCAATTTTACTTCTCTGTGAACTGTCTGCATGGTGATAACTGATAATGCACACTTAATCCAACCTGCTTTTTCACATTTGATCCAGCTGGCAGGGATATCGATGTAATTTCTTCGTGCGTACTCAAAAGCCAGTTCACGGCATTTCATGGGACTTAGACCGTGAAACATTGCTGCTAGTGCCTTTATATGTTCTGCCAGCTCTTTCTCCATATGTTCGTCAAAGACTTGATTGGCAAGTAGAGTTCTTTTATATCCTGGCCTTATTTCTTTTCCATCTATCTTTTTCTTCTCCATGTATCGTTTTAATGTCATCCTGCATATGTTCATCTGACTCACCAACTGACGAATGAAAATAGCTGCCCTCTGCTATGTCGCTATGTCAAGATGTCACATATGGGTTAAATGCAGAGAACACATTTCGTTGTTGTGCACTGTGTGGTGTTTCAGGAATGACAATTAATCTCTAAATTCTATAAACTAACATTTCAGATAATCGCCTGTTAGCGATTTCGACTGTCGGCAATTATACTTAGACTTTTTAGCAATTAATACCGATGTACGCATTTTATAGATTTGTCCACACAGGTACAAATCTCAGTACACTTGCAAATCTCATGACGTACACAAATCCGATTACACACACGGATTCTGAATACACATGTACAGATTCCTGTACACTTCTGCAAATCTCAGTACGCATTTCCAAATTCTTTTACACATTTACAAATCTAATTATGCACACGCGGATGGAGATACAGTCGCATAACTCTCCAAAAATATTTGCTAATTATTTTGTACGGGGGGCGGCGCAGTGGTTAGCGCTGCTGCGTCACAGCAAGAAGGTCCTGGGTTCGGTCACAGGCCGTTTCTGTGTGAAGTTTGTACACCGTGCGAACCCGTGTTCGTGTGGGTTTTCCTCCCACGGTCCAAAAGTGTGCAGGTTAGGTTGATTGTTGTGTCTAAATTGGTCATGTGAGTGTGGGCGCCCTGCGGTGTGTTGGCGACTTCCCACGGTTGGTTCCCGCCAGCGCCTGTTGTTCCCGGGATAGGCTCCGCGACCCCAGTTGGCATTGACCGGTTTCAGAAAATAGAAATTTTGGTACAATAATAGCTCCATCATTCTTTTCCTAAATGCGATAATATATCGTAATGTTACATCTAATCGTGCACCACACCTTTCTGCGTTAAATACAGATCTGTATTACTCTCTCTAATGATGTTTAATGTATCACAACACATCCATGTAAAGCGTCTTGGGACGATTCTGTTGTGAAAGACGCTATATAAAAATAAATGGAATCTTTTGCTTTAATGAATATATGCCTATATATATTGTCTGATTATAATCTGTTATAAAATCTAATCCTAATATGTCCGAAGGTATATTACCTTTTAGCATTTGAAAAATAATACAATGTATTATAAACGCATTATAATAAATTATAAACAGCTTTTTAATGTAATGAATTGGCCAACCTAACACTGACATTTCTCACCTCGTCCACGTGTGTCTCATCCCGATAACCGATAACTTAAGACATTATTCTTTGCTATTCTGCAATTTTTTCCCCCAGCAGTTACAAATTACAATACAAGCAAGAGTACACAGATCAATCAGATAAGATGCAGTTAGAGAGAGAGAATAAAAAAATACAAATAAATATATATATATATATATATATATATAAAAGTTGTCAGGAGTACATATTGCAATATGTAGCCTTCTGCTGATGTATTGTAAACAGATCCAAGAGACTAAACATGTCAGGATAGCTTTTCTGTTTTTACACTTTGATTAATGTTGTTTGCTGAAGAAGGCACATAGATTACTTAGAATATGTCAATGATGAGCAACGAATTTATATTATATTTAATATAATTTATATAGATAATAGAAATTATTATACTATTCATATTTAATATAAATTATTCTTTCTTTAACCTTCCTGTGGTGTTAGGGTCAGCACCGACCCGTTTTTAAGTTTAAAATGCATAAAAGCAGGGACGTGCACAGGGATTTTAAGGGGCCATTGCTCTGACCTGAAAAAGGGCATCCCCTCCCCCGAAAAAGAAAATCACACAGATTGTATGGAGAACTGAAAAATATACCATTTTTATTAAGTCCTTATTAATATACCTTGCTCCAAATTTACTTTAAAGCAGAATCCTCCTCTTTTCGGAAGGCATTCTAGCTTAGTGTAGCATGCAAACACCCAAAACAGCGATAGAATTTAGGCATTTTACCATTTTGAATAAAACAATCAATGTAATGCATATCACAACAAAAATTATTACTTCCATCTTGCTTCTTGTTAAAACAAATGTTCGAGAATAACCATCAGCAGACGTGTACTTGTCCTACCAAAACATTTAGCATGTGATAACCTAACATATGCTATCTGGTAACTGCCTGGTTCATTACGTGGGAAACTGAGGCCGGACTTATGAAGATTTTAATTTATTTCATAAAAAAATGATGATAGTTCGTTGTTAATCATTTCCACAACGTCATTGTGTAATGGGCAGTTGGGCTCTGGCTCGTGCCGTGGATGCGCGCGACGCAGCTAAAAGGGAAACAGACCGGCTGAGCTTCCAGAACCCAGCTACGTCCACTCGCTTTGCCTATAAGTTTATCGAGTGGAAGTGAATAGCTTGATGGCGAAGTAACTAGTCTCAGAATGAGTCTGTAACGATAACGTTACTGCCATATGCATTTCTCTCTACCTTACGTGAAGCGTTTCGGGTGCAGGGCGATGGGCCGTTCGGGGAGCTGCGTTAGTTGTAAAGTAGTGGTGTGCGATACCACAAAATTTGGTATTGATCCGATACCAAGTAAATACAGAACCAGTATCGCCGATATCAATACTTTTTATTAATTAAGGTGGATGCATCATCAAATTGCTAAAGCTGAATTACTTTTCATTACCTTTAAGTGTTTTGTGATATTTTTTATTAATTATTAAAACCCAGGATAGAATTTGGGCACAGTTAATAAATACTTTATTATAAAACACAAATAACACAAAATGTCTTTTTCTTAAATAGAGTGCACAAAATTAGAGAACCGGCTTTGAAAAAATTTTTTAATAAAAAATAATTAGTGAAAATACAATAAAGTGTAAAACCGCTCAAAGAAATAGTTAACACAAAAGGGTAATTATAGTCAATCAAATCTGAGCTATATTATATGCAGAATATGTGTTTCAATTCCAGTAAATGTATTTATTTTATAACATGTGGCAATGGGATAATATTGTATCAAATAACACGTTAATTTTGATTAATTAATAAACTAATCACAGAAAAAATAATGAGTTAGAAAAAAAACTTTGATTAACCGCATTCCGTGGTTCTGGTCACGTAAACCCAAACTATTTACCTATTTGACCCTGATGCTAGCACTAGCATCCATGATATAAAGGTCTTAGCATAATTTATACATTTTGAGTTGTAACCACTTACACTTTGAAAATTTAATATTAACTAATGCTGAACATGACTAAAATTGGCACCACTATAATCCACCTGGATATTCTCTGCCAAATTGAAAAGCCTCTCTGCCAGTGCGTGTGTGCACGCGCGCAAGTGAGCCTGTTGGCTTGCCTGCCGCCGCTGAGTCACGTGACGGTACAGCATCAAAACACAAGACTGAGGAGGAGGAGCAAAGGCTGCCAGCCGCCAAAGAAAACGCCAGAAGAAGAAGAGGAGCAAAGGCTGCTCTGCGTTGTGACAGCCAGTAGCGGCAAGTGAGAGCAGCGGTGCTGACACCGACAGCCGCAGTGCATTCAGGAGAGAAATTAAAACTAAAGTATCGATATCATTAGACTGGTATTGATCAATACCAATACCAACATTATTATCAATATTAAGGATACTTGGATCGATCTGCTCACCACTATTTCAAAGCTGTTGAGTTGCTACTGTATGTGTCTGAGCTCCACCCAGCGCAGCAAATTAAAAAGCATTTTCCTGACGAAGATGGCTTGCGCATATTTTTTCCTCTTCGTGCGGCGAAAACTCACGACAAAATATATGTAATAATTTTTTCTAGGAGGGGCAGCTTGAGTCAAATAGGGCAGGTCGGCAGTTGCCCGGGCAACCTTAGCCCTGCCCTGTGCACGTCCCTACATAAAGCACCACATACTGTAGATTTGTGTACTGCATCAAGGCTTTTTGACTTTGTATCTCTATTTAAACAAAATATATTAAAACAAAATCAAGGCAAGGCATGTCCTTACGGGTAAGGCAATTCAGTTTATTTATATAATTCTCTTGAGGTTTATTTTGCCATTATTTTTTTATTGAAAACGAGAGGTATACTGTCAAAAGAAAGGTCCAGAAAGCCACGCCAATCTTTTCATGGATAAGGAAGCCTAACAAGGTAACCTAGAGGTAAGAAACAAATTGGATGATAAATAATTGTTTTGAGGGTATTTTATGCCTGATTTAAGACACTGGTTGGCACTGACCTGTCTAACATAAGAGATAGGAACAGAAAGCTAACATAGGCCGAAGGTTAATTAAGTAGCCATAACTTGTGTCACCAACAAAAAAAGAAAAGAACTAATAGGGTAGCCCTGTCTAATTCCTCTGCCAATTTCAAATCTGTGTGAGGTCCCATGAGCTAACTTGATGGAGCTATTCCCTTTATTATATAATGTTCTGATAGCCTTTTGAAAATATTTGACCAATTCCAAATGCTTGAAGAGTCTCAAATATAAAACAATGCTCGGTGGTATCAAAAGCCTTGTAGAAAAAAAACAAATAATATAAAAGCATCTTGATCTATGAAGTCACTGTAATGTATAAGATCTAATACCAGTCGAATATTGTTAGCTGTTTGTCTTCCTTTTATGAATCCTGATTGTGATTCATTAATAATTGAATCAAGATTTATCTTTATAGATTACATATACATCCTAAGATGCTTCTTGCCTTCATTCACCTTGAGTGAATGTTGCCTTGGCCAGGAGGGGGTTGATGTCATCAGGTGGTACCCATTGTTCATTGGGTGTTTCGACCCTTATCCACAACACCCTCCTGATGGTGGGTCGGCAGTGGTGGCCAAGTCACTGCCCATCTTCCCCTCCTGGCTTCCAGCTTACCTCCTCTCTCCTGCTCCATAACCAGCAAGAGGCCCTTTCTGTCACCTCCCTCATTCTGCGAGCTGCTACCTTTCTGTCCTTCCCTGTCATCCCTATGGCTGTGAGCATTCTCCATATTGACTGTGCAGGGAATCCTCCACAGTTGACCTCAACGGGGAACAGCCATGCCTGCCATCCCTTCCCCCTGCAGTCCTGCAGAAGGTCTTGGTATTTGGCGCTCTTCCTTTCAAAGGCCTGTTCACACCCCTCTTCCCATGGGACCGTAAGTTCTATGAGGATGATCTTTTTTGCCTCTCCAGACCACAATACCACATCCGGCCTCAGGGTTGTCTGCACAATCTGGGGGAACTGCAGCCTTTCTCCCAGGTTGACCTTCATTTCCCATGATTGGGCCTTTTGTAGCAGACTGATTCTTGTTGTCACTGTAGTTGGCGGCTTCTCCCCCTCCCTTACAAACTGGATTGATGTTGTTTTCCTGAATCTTTCCATCATTATTTATCATAAGAACATGAGAAATTTACAAACGAAAGGAGGCCATTCGGCCCATCAAGCTCGTTTGGGGAGAACTTAACTAACAGTTTAGAGTTGTTAAAATCTTATCTAGCGCTGATTTAAAGGAACCCAGGGTTTTAGCTTGCACTACAATAGCAGGAAGACTATTCCGTGCTCCAACTACAAGCTGTGTAAAGAAGTGTTTTCTCAAATTTAGTTTAAAATGTTCTCCCGCTAATTTCCACCTATGGTCACGAGTTCTAGTATTTAAACTAATATTAAAGTACTCATTTGGCTGTACAGTAGCCCTACGCTGCATCCTTTCCAAGGCAGCGATGTCCTTTTCAAGGCATGGTGACCAGACTTGCACACAATATTCTAGGTGGGGTCCAAGGAATTGTATAATCGTAGCATCACATCCCTTGACTTAAACTCCACACACCTAGAGATGTAACCTAACATCCTATTGGCCTTTTTAAGTGCTTCTCCACACTGGTGAGAGTGGGACATGGAAACATCAACATACACGCCGAGGTCTTTCTCATAATCAGCTACCTTTATTTCAGTGGAACCCATAAAATATCTGTACTTCATATTTCTGCTCCC